>CM060970.1:28981575-29051575 GCA_030765045.1 Tenodera sinensis | reverse complement strand
AAGGGACAGGCAATTAGTGCTCGACTACGATGCCCTCTTGAATCTGTAGGCCCCATTAACGATCTTTCATCTTATCTGTAGAGCTTTCTCTCTTTAACAAAGCAAAATCACTTTAACAGGCCTACAATTACAGTTTTCCTAGCTACTGCTGAATTAACGATGCTTGTAAACAAAAGGGAAGCGAAATGACAAACAAAACTATCATATGAATTAAATGCTAAATAACGATTTATCATTAAGAGCGAAATAAGGTATGTCTGATGCAAAAGAAGACGATCACTTAACCTCGTCTATCATAGGGATTCTACTATTCATAAAAAAATATTAAATTTTCTGTCCAGTTTAACTTAATCATAAGTAGGGCCACAAGTGACTGTCAATTTATCCAGAGAATTTAATTATCATGAGTTGCATTCATTAAGAATGAACATGAAATCTTATTTAAATGCTGTGTTGTAATTACTAACGTCTTAAAAGGAATATGTAGCATGAGTACATACATCGGCGTCCATTGGCACGGCCTACAAGATTCTCATATTGATGCTCCAATGTTTTAAAATATTGGCAATGTCTGCAGTTGGAATGTTTGCTGATAATGTATAATTTGGTTCAATATAAAATTTGTCAATCTGATTCCAAACATACTTCCAGTTGTATTCTATGTTCTGAGGTTTCCCTCATCGAATTATTTCATCTATTTCAGTATTAGAAGCTTCACCGAAGCAAGAGTCAGCCATTTTTGACATTTGAATAGCAGTTCTGTTGCGTCATATTACGTCAGCTGTTGCGCATCTGTAGGACAGTGCAGCTAGATCTCTAACGTGATCACAACATAAGAAAAGTAGAGGAGGTAATGAAATTTGAGTAAATGAGGACTGTCATTGGTTGAAATTTGAAATAGTTATGCCCATGATTGGTTGATTCTAATCAAGGCACGTACGAGTGAAACAGTCGAGGTAAACATATACAGATGTTTTCACTTAGTAACTGTTGTTGATGCAACCGGAAATGGTGGTTTCCATGTGCTCCCCAAAAAATAACGACTTTTGTAAATCACGGGAAAGAGTAATGATGCCAACGAAGCATCACAATAATTACTCAGGGTTCAATGTGAGTAGAAATGTTATTTTTTATTTATTATTTATTTTCAGTGTTGCTCACACATTCAACAGGTCTGGAGTTCGAGTCTCGGCTAGTTTTGTAGCGGTTCTATGTCTCGCCGCTTACTATCTGGTTACTCGACCAGCCCCCTGGCGTGTCTCAGGACATGTATGTGCAGAGGACTAAATACAGGAACACAATATATCAAATTTCACTGCAGTTCCTTTCCTTGTACACACAGTGACTGGATTTCAAATAATAAAGTACCTCCTTTATAGTTTTGCTAATTGAGCATTAGGATACTAAAAGCTCTCTCCGTCCCTTTTCAACCCTCGTTCTTCCAATAAATTAAAACTGCGAACGGTTCGTCTACTCTAGAAGATTCTTTGCTTGTTATTTTTCCGTGACTATCTCTAACAATCGAGGATCGGCTTCCGAAGTCCTCTATATTTTGCTATATTTTATTACAGGGGCTTAGAATGGAAACTGCTTCATTTTTAAGCTTTTTTTCCGGACTTTTCCCTTTCCTGAAAGATGAATGTCAGCTCCATGGACCCCGGGCACATTTGAGCAGCATTTAACCCATTTCCTTCTTGGTTCCATATGACCTAACCTGTTAAGAAAGGTTAAACCTATTAAAAAGAACTACGTAAATGTGATGTTTTATGGGACTGCTTTGGAAGAGTAAAATAGTGTAAGATATAAATAGGGCATCTTCAATTTTTTTTCAGAAATGGTTTGTGCACTGCTCTGTTATACATTTTGCACGTAATTCATTTTCTAATTTGCAATCATATGGCAAAATACATGTGTGTCACACTCCACAGTTTCATGACCACCACTGTAATGTCACTAATGATATTATGCAAACGCTGTAGGCACTTCAACTGTTACTTTCTCGTCTTTCATTTCTTTTAATTGCAATGTTGCCATATGTTGTAAAGAACAGTAAACATATGTGAATCAAATTGAGGGTTACCGGAACAGCATTTAGTTTTGGTCTTTTCTTTCTTCCACTCTCGCCTTCTTCATTAGCGCGAATTCCTCATTAACATGATGCATATTATTCTTAAGTGCCCGCTACAAGAGGTTTTTCCAGTTAATGTGTTTAGCAAACTGTCGAGATTGCTGCTACTGCTGCTTCAAACTTGGCAAGACCTCCTGCAAACTTGCTTCGTATCGAATTCAAGTTGAGCACCCTTGCGTGTTCATTTCTGAACCCAAAACAGAGTTAATGCTTGTAGACGTTTAGCGATGTTGTAATAATATCCTAACCGCGCAAATTATCAGCCAAGTTACCTAGCAAACTGTTCTGCAAATTATAAAACAGACGTATTTAAGAAATGCTACTCGTAGAAAGTAGAGTTACACAACTACAATAATGTAACAAGTTCAAAGTCAGTGTTTCCCACAGCTAGCCGCCCGCGTACAGAAGTATTATACAAACAGAAGCATAAACAAACAAGTGAACAGGTGTCATGGTGAAAGAGAAAGAATATGCTAATCTGTTCACATCGCCGATAGCCTGTTTGATTTCAAGCCCCGCAATGTTTATACCAGAAATTCATTTATGCAATGTGTACATCGAACATTGTCCAAATGTAAACAAAGGCTGTTTCAACACTGATATTACGATGTTCGTGCAGTGTCCATTGTTAAGGAACAAAGTTATAAAGACAAGTATAGAGCGAAGGGACAAAAATCAAGCACAATAGACCCTTTCCAGTATTCTCGCAAGCCTATATTATGCTATCCATAGAAAGAGTAATTATGTTATATTAATGTTATAAATGTGTAGGTATAAATGGTTTCAAATAAGAATATGGAGTTAGTTACATGCAAGATGTGGGAAAAATCAGTTGTTTAAATAAGAATCCATTGTTTGTTATTAGATCAGGTAGAAGAAAATTAAAAAAGAATCCCACATTTTCAAATGTTCTTGCATGGCAACCAAAATAGGCTTCATTCAACCCGATAAAAAAGCTTCCAAGTACAACTACTGACATGTTGACACATGCTCCGTGATTTAAATAACCTTAACTTAAAGTTTTCCTGTGATAACTATACTTTTGTATGTTTCTTATCATTTTCTAGTTGCATAAAATTCCCTAAAATTCTATGATAGTGAACAAGACTCTTTGTTCAAGCCAATCTCAAGCATCTCGTATTTTAACCAAAGTCGTTAAAGCACTTTCTGAGAAAATAAAAATTAATTATACCACAGCGGTTGTTTAGGGTAGAGGAAATTCGGTGAATTTTTTCGCCCTGCATCCTTAAAAACGTTAGAGTTAATACAACATTACACAAATTAGTGGTTTTATTTTTGTATTTATATGGAATGTTTTCTTTCTACTTTTAAACAAAGCCGATGTAGTTTCTTTGTACTTCAAATACACCGTATAAATCGAGCAGATACTAGATATAAAACAAAAGAGAACGATATTCTTAGTTCTTTGACTGTTTACGTTTCATTTTGTAATGGAAGGGAAGCCAACTTAACCACCTTAATTTACAAAGGCCGATGGCAATGTTATTTAACACGTTGCAGATAGACTACTAAAGTTAACTCCCCATCGCCAAAAGTTTCTCTTCTAATGCTTGCTCTTAGAGAAACCTTATGTCCCGCTAATTAACAGGATCAGGGAAAGGTTTCAAATTTCTAAGGGGCTGAATAGTCGATATACTACGTGAGTCTCAGGGGGAGAAGGCCCTTCCTACAATTTCTGCGCTTTAAAATCAATAGGGGCAGTCTTGCAAAACACACACATCGTGCTAGATTCTGACGAGGTTCAGAGAATATTATGGACCGATTGTTTTGTTTCCTCTGTTCACCAGCTCCTGGTCTCCTGAGTTTTGTTAACTTCCGCGCAAACGTTGCTCTGCTGGTCACGTTACCAATATTATTCCCGTTATGTTTACTCGCTGATAGTTTCTCTTAATATCAGTTGTAAAATCGTACTTGTCACTAGTTTTATGTCGGAAGTAATGTAGAAGCAGATAATCCTCCGTCTACGAGTGCTGTGACAACTTCTATGATATGTGTTGCAGAACAAAGAGGTTCAGAGTGACAGTTCATGTGTAAAACAGATCTTTACAGGATGATTGCATCAAACAAACCTAAGGAGGTTCTTAAAACGGACACACTTTTGGTTTTATTGGGCCACACTGTCGTTTATTTGCCCCCATACTTGTGATCTCGATACCATAGAACTACTTTGTGCCAAGGTGAAATGAATACTTAAAGAAATGCAACAACTGGGTTATTCTTAAAAGAATTACACGATAAAACGCTTGAGGATATATCACTTGAGACCGAAACAATGTTTTAGAAAAATATGGAACGTTTTATACGCTAAATGTACTCTATGAAGTGAAAATAATATTTCTGTACCCATTTTAGGCAAGTTCTTTGCTTTAATCTAGCGTGAATGCACATTCCAAGGTTGGCAACATCGTCGTAAACGCGAATAGAAGCCCAGCTGCTGCTTCAGATAACTGTTTATCTGGAGTTGTTTATTGACGTACTGCCAGGGACTGTGAGCTGGTGAACAAATTGTATCTTGTGTCCACTTTTGATGACCTGCTGCATAAACTTACATGGGTTTGAACTGGGAGCCTGGTAGAGGAGTGGTTAGCGGCGTGTAAAATGCAGCATATATGTTCCAGTCTAACCTCAAGTGCAGAACCGTCTCAACTTCTGGTAGTATAACACAAACATTCCATTGCTTCTGCCTCAGCTGAGGTGCTATCTTCCTAAGAAGTAGACTGGTGTATAAAATTTAAAGGGAAAGACAACCTTCTACCAAAGACAGACTCAGGACTGTCTCGCGTATCATAGGTTGAGAACCTTACTTATCGAATCCTCACTGCAGCATTTTCACCGCAGTATTCCAAGATGGATGGCACTCGAAGGAATTTTAAGGTACACAGTAGGTGCCCATGTAGGACCTGCAGATCGTTTAAGGCTTTTATGACCGCCATTGATATTCATTTGGAAGACATGTAGTAGGTACTAGCAGTAGTCGTCGTGGTCGTCATTAGATATTCGTAAGGCGTGTTGGTGCGTGACTCGTGCATGAGGAACGCCCTGAAGGCGCTCTAGCACTCCAACAAATCCATACTCAACATTACTCCTAATGCATCTCGAGAATTTGCACTTCAATATTTCTGCACTTCTTAAAGAATGTCTCGTAAGAAAAAGCACACAAATGCCTTCAACATCTGTTTACAACTCCCTTCTTTCTCTTTCTGTCTCTCTCGTTCTTTCACTCTCTGGGGTTTGTCGCCTGAATGTATAAGATAATAATATCGCGACCTCGTATATGTGTTAGGTCAAACAGATGTTCCTAGAGTTGCTTATTGAACATTATTATTTTGGTTTTTCTCAATGTTGACCATTCTTATGACACTGCTACCAAATTTACTTTCTTCCCAAAACAACCAATTTTAATTAAACTTGTAGTTAAATTTCACTGCCAAGATACATTGTTGGTAGGAGTTTCATTTGCCTAGATTAAATAGTTATTTAATTAAAAACTATTTACAATGTTTTTAAAAAGAACTACATAGTAATAAAACGTAGATCGTTTGCAGTTTGGAATTAAAATAGATGCCTTAAATTTGGTACGCTAACTTTTCTATGTAAGTATATGCAATAAAATTGTGAATTTATTTCAGGTTATACAACAATATTTACTACAAAAAAGTTTACCCCAAGATATAAAAATTATTGTACGGAGAAAAAGCTATTTAAAAGTTTTAGAACACAGTTATTGGAAATATTGCAATTCACATATCTACAGCAATCTTTAGAGAAAAAACATAGAACTCTCCCAAATTGACACCCACAGCATAATGCTCTTTAAACAAATTCTTAATGAACTGTAAACAGGAGAACACATGTAAAACTTTCAGCTGTAGAGTTATTAGCAGAAAATTAATCATTTTTACCTGCAGTGGAACGTCATCTTTTTCCAGCTAAATGTTTAGCTTTCTTTTTCTTTATTATCTTTCCACTCCACACTTTTGCCATTACAAAGATACACGTGATACATCAAATCAACTACACACACAAATGCTTAAGCTGTTTTGTGAACAACATAATACATTTGTTATATTTTTGATTTTTTGTCAACGGATAGCAGCATTTCCTCAGCAATTTAAGGAATTGGAATCAATATGTGTGCAATATTTTATTGTCTTTCTTAATTTTTTTAAAATTCCATAAACGAAAACAATTGCTCTCCTAGTTACCAGAGAGAATTTAACACACATAAATACAAAGAATAATTAACGTATTGTTCCTACAAGCACTTGTGCAATAAGAACAGCCAACATCTACATTTTAAAAAATTAAATTGAAATATTTTGTTGTTTAACGACGCTGTCAATTGCCAGGATCACATCAGCGTTGCCGGTGTGCAGGAGTTTCATCCCGCAGGAGTTATTTTACATACCAGGAAATCTATTGATATGTAATTGTCGTTTTTAACCACACTTAAAAACCATCGGTCTGCGCTGGATTTGAACCCTCGACCTTGGGATCAGTAGGACAGCGTCTAATCAACTGAGCCACTCAGACCGACAACACGTTTTAAAAGTAAATGCCTTATTAAAATGTAAAAACTATAAAAAGACCGAGCTTTAGCTATGAACTGAAAGAAATCTCACAGATTTACCACACCCACTTCTCATTGTAAGCGTCTAAGTACATTTGAAATACACTACTTTCCAGGTGGTTTTGACACATAGTATTTAATCACCGTATTCTGAACATGTTGAAGACACTTCTTCAAACAAGTATATTCTGGAAAAAAACGCATTTTTAGTCATTTTGGTACAGAGTCCCTGCCCTATTTACTCCGTTTTACTGCCTTTTTACTGCCTCTTGGACTTTGAAATAGCGGAAATTATGTTGCAACTTGATAAACCGCAGGTGGACTATTCAGAATAAAGACTTGAACCTTAATACCTCCCGAGTGGAAGTCTCGGCTTTGCCACTGCGGCATCCGAGTATTATAATTCATAATGTATGCACACTACAAGGTCCTGAAATCTGCTTGCCCGCCCGCCCGCCAGATGGCAGCCACGTTAATCCAACTTTAAATGTAGCTCAGCACATGTTGTTGTTGTTCTTATGTGATATAAATAATATGTTCTGTAATGAGTTACAATGAATGTGTTAAACGGTCTAAATGTTAAGAAATGGAGATCACGTCTTATAAGCCTGATCTAAACGTGGTCTTTGAGGATCTGCAGTTACACATTCAGCCCCGCGCTCCCGCCGAGTTGTTCCAATTATACGTTATGCAAAGATGTTTCAACAATTTGCTATATTGACTGCTCCGTGTACATACATCTATGACACAATAAAACATATTTTATTTTATCCTGTAGGCTTCATGTTTACATTTCACGTATCCTCGCAAACAACAAAAATGAGTATCTCATCGAGAAATAAAGTAGTTTATTTCATTCTAACTTTATTTATTAAACACAGAAAAAAGCAAAAACTTTAAGATTATGTAATTTGTCTAACCAAAGTAGATCTGTAATAATTATTGTATGCAATATATGTTTAATATAAACAAGATAGTTAATAACAGCGAAGCACCACTGTGCTAGTTGTATCAAAACAACCTTCGTCACTTGACAAGAGAATGTGGGGTGAGGCAAGTTCAACTGCCACCTCTCCTCTCGTGCCCATGCTTGGAAATGCAGTTAAATGTGTTCGTCTCTAAATAGTCTTATTCTAATTATAATTTTAATTGTAATTTAGAAAGACAGTACTTGAATTTAATAATGTTTAATTGCAAAGGTTGCAAATACGTAAAACAGGCACGAATATGATAAAGTAGTATTTTCAGGCAAATTTTGGGTCTTTTCTTTCTAGCTTTTGAGCCATTATTTTGTATTTGTGCAGTAATTTTATAGTTTATTTTTAAAGCATTTTAGATCGAACTCCGAGTCCTGTATTATGAAACAGAATTCATAATATACTTTCTCCAGTGATAAGTAGAAGGAAGTATTGTATTCTACCCAAAATTTCGATGTCAACATTTCACCAGAAATATATGTTTTGAGACACCCTCAATAAAAAAAAAAAAAAAAAAAAAAAAAATTAGAAAAAGGTGTGTATGTGTGTGTCAGTCTGTGGACAGCATAACTCAAAAACGGTAAAGTCGGCTAAAAACCAAAGTTGATATGTATGCTTAATGTCTTTCAGGGATGCGACACGAAGATTTGGAAGAAAATTTTTCGAAAATTTTTATTTTCTTGAAAATGGCTCTAACGATTTTGATTAAAATGCCATACATTTGAAATATTTTTATGACAAATGAAATGTATATCTTGAATTTTCTGGCTATGAAGTCCTATTTACTCTTGATGACTTTTGAATAACTCGTGAACCGTAAGAGATAGACAAAATCCTAGATTACAAAAAATGTAGATTTCGCTAAAACAATTTATGTCCAAATAATCTTTTTTTTTTTTTTTTTTTTTTTTTTTTGGTAGAGTGAACCATTTCGGAGATATTCCTTGTTATGTGTGTCAGTTTCGGAAAACAAACTTTCGTGAAATGGAACATCGCTGTTCATTTTTTATATAAGCGTGTAAGAGAACGGGATCTCATAGCTTTGAAAGATTTGACTATCGCTCAAAGCCTACTGTATTCTCATATTCCCCTTGCACCTACAAGGAAATCAGCAATAAGATAATTTCTGCAAATGTTTATCTCAACTAACACGAAGAAGATAGAGGAATAAGAGTTTGCAAGAATGGTTAGTACAAGAGTAGAGAAAGTCATGTGAGTTTCCTTGTAACTCAGGATATTAAAAGTCATTCCATTCCACCGTATAGGTAGGTATATGTTATGTATTGGTTATAAAAGGAGAAATCTGTGTCATGTAGATACTACGGGAATATAAAAGTCGTAATAAGCATGTCAAGGCGTTAGAGCTTAAGTGTTCGACATTAAGTGAAGATAGGAGGAACAGCTATAAAGATATTTCTCTAGACTTTTACTGCCTCATGCAGAATAGCGAACTTCCTTCCTGATAATGAAAAATAACAGCATAAAACAGCCATTTATTTCCCTCTATTGCTTTTAACTGCAAATTTGTTCTTTGGATGTTCGTGGCAAGAGAGGAATCAATGCGGCACGTCTTCATGCGCTGGCAAGGCAAACAAAAAGCGATTGTTCTTACAAGTTTATTGCGCGAGATAATGTCTTTGCGTTTGCAAACTCCGGTACTATCTGGAATGCGACACACAATTTGCCAACAAGATCCAGAGCTCTGGAGTGTCTACTTTAACTCCAGGATCTTATTACCAGAAGCAGTAGCAGCAAACAGAACGTCAACGATATGATATACGAGCTTTGTTCCTGCTTTGAAGTTGATAATGTGGATGAAAATAAGTCAGTATATCCAGAGAAAGAAATAAAATAATAATAAATTAATTAATTAATTAATTAATTAATTAATTAATTAATAATAATAATAATAATAATAATAATAATAATAATAATAATAATAATAATAATAATAATAATAATAATAATAATAATAATAATAATAATAATAATAATAATAATAATAATAATAATAATAATAATTAATAATAATAATAATAATAATAATAATAATAATAATAATAATAATAATAATAATAATAATAATAATAATAATAATAATAATAATAATAATAATAAACTTTTTACTATCACTCAGCACTCATTAACTACTTCGGTATCTTCCTTCACGACGCACGCCTCGCCTCCATAAATATAGTATGACATAGCACGGACCTTTCTCGAACTTAATCTTTTCTGGACTTCTTCAAATACGTCGCCCATCGGGCACTTCGCGAATAATCTAGAAAACCCCTTTTGGTTCTGCAGGTGATTGTTGTCACGTATTTGCTTGCCTGATTGGTGCGGGGTAGCTTGAGCTTGAGCGCCTTTGAAACGCGCCGCGCCTAGTGTGTGATGTAAGGTAGCTTGGCTTCGATCGTCCTTTGTTGTGCGCCGCGGTCGGTGTCACAATAATAATGCGCTAAGTTGTTCAACAATTCAATACGCGTTCTATGGCGAAATAACGTTACGCATTTTCCACCAATTCTGCCATGTGACACATTTTGACACTTAGGTGCTTACCTATATTTGCCACAGCAAACAAGAATTAAAATTGTAAAAATCGGGACAAATTTCTCCCTGAAGTTTTTACAAATAAGCCCCCAGCTTTGATGTAAGCTGCTCCAATAAGAGTCGCCGTCTCATATCGATTGACCACATACATAACAAACAACACTGGGGGTTTTGACCAATTACCAGAAGTTAACGTGCCGTTGCAGCTATTTGATTTGACGTCACCTTCCAGAGAGATAAACACAGTACACACTACTTAAGCATAAAACGAACTGACGTGTAACAGTCCCACATTAACCACCAAAGGTTTGTTGGTATGCCCCACAATCCTTTCACTATTTTTATCATAAGTATATTATTCATGTTGTCCTAACCACGATAAACAGTTGTCTAGCAATAGTTTTCAAATCAGGCACCATGCATGCACAAGATGCGGAAACAACATTCGAGTTCAAATAGGTATTTTAAACTATGGCATTTTGATCAAAATCGTTTTAAGCCATTTTCATGAAAATCAAAATTTTCGAAAAATTTTCCAAGTAAAGGGTAGTTTAGGGAGGGTCTATTTTCTTCGAGATCTTCGAGTCGCATCCTTGAAATATATGAAGCTTAAATACCAATGTTGGTTTTTAACGGACTTTTCGTTTTTGAGTTATGCTATCCACAGACACACAAACTGACAGACAGACACACACACACACACACACACACACACACACACACACACACACACACACACACACACACCGAGAGAGAGAGAGAGAGAGAGAGAGAGAGAGAGAGAGAGACAGACAGACCTTTCTTCTAAAAATGCTTTTTTTTTTTTTTTTTTTATCCGGGGGGTCTCAAAACATATTTCCGGTGAAATCTCGACATCGAATTTTTGGGTAGAATACAATACTTCCTGTACTTAGCAGTAGAGAAAGTAAAAATTAACAAATAAGCGGAAACAAAGTTCAAATATTTATCAGAAACATGAAGACAAATTAAGACATTTAAGCAAATTCATTAGATGCGATACTTACATTTGGAAAATGTACTGGAATGGAATATTTCGAAAATTACTCAAGTATTAGGTACAAATTGTATATTTTAATGAAATAAGTTTTTGTGCATCTCACGATTTCCTGGTAATACAAATTTCAAATTCCAATCACAACTTAATGGGGCCGTTTATAAAATATTCAAGAGCACATTTATTCTTTTAAATGGCCATTTCTCTATCTACTACATTTTAATGAACATTAGCATTTCCAGAAATTACCTTACTGTGAATTGTCATATAGGTGTAAGGGGAATACGGGAATAGAGTAAGCTTTTAGCGATTGTGAAATGTTTTAAGAGCTGGTTGTTATGCGATTCCTTTTAAATTCGTTCTCTTTGCAAGGCCAAGAGATAAAAAAGCAACATATTCCTATTTGAAAAAGATTGTATTGGCAAATTTAAAGAAGTAATAAAGAATATCTCGAAACTGACTAACTCAAAAGAAAAACGAAATATTTGACATAAATTGTGTTTTAACCAGATCCACATTTTTTACTTGTATTCAATAAGTTTTTTGTCTGTCTCTTACTGTTTACCAGATCCACAATGAAGAAGTCTTCTGAGAATATTCCCAGAAAATTCAAGCTACGACTTAGAACGTGCCATGTAATCGCGTGTTTGTGTCCGTCACTGGATACTGACTGTCTGCCCCTCCGACTGAAGGAGTGGAGTGGGGTATCATCGCTCACTACGACAAGGTTGAACATTCCTGATGCACACAAACTCAATGAGTATAAAAGGGCTCAATTGAATTTCAGTTGCTTCTGCTCTAGGGAAGAATGGGTAAATGTCCCAGTCACAATTTTAAAGTAGGAATAAGTTTATGGATGTGATGTGATGTGATAACTAAAGGCAGATGAAAACGTCCAAGAAGAAGCACGTGTGAGTTGGGATCTGACCCCAGTGACGAACACAATGGCCAGGTTAGGGCGGGTCTTGCACAACTTCTCGCAAAGTGAAGATAGACTTCCGCTCGCCTGTCTGTCTGTCTGTCTGTCTGTCTGTCTGGGAGTTATGTGTTACATCGCATGTGGACACACCCGTTTCGCCTACCCTACCTGACGGAAATCATTCCCCCTGACAGCAAATCTGTACGCACGTACGTCAGAATTCAACCACGGCCATCTCTCGTCTCAATGGACGCCAAAGGCATGCTCCAGCTCTTAACATTTCATCTAACAACCTCATTTTCAGATTCCATTCGCTTCACAAGGGGACACCTTTAGAACTTTTGTTTCTCGCACTATTCATCTGAAAGTTCATCATCTTCCTCAACTGTTGCAGCATTACACAAATTTGTTGTTGAGATAAAGTTTAACATCTCAGTGGCTTGCAGATTTCCGGACCACCACATTGTGTCATAAGCTGAGACGACCGAAGAAGTCCATTTACCATATCTAGCACCAATCTGTTTCTAATTCTGTCTTTTATTAAACCTAGTTTGGAAAAAATCTTTCACAAGAAGTGTTTCTGTGGGGCAATGAAATCACTGATAATGCAACCTCTGCCAGTTCTTTGAAATTAGTATTTCCACCAAGGTGACGTGAACTGCCAGGTTCAGGCATGTTCTTTATTTCACAAGGAATATCACTTATTCCCAGTTTTCTCCATTGACCATCAATTTTCTGAACAGTGCCTTCTTCATTGAGATTACCTGATCTGGGCACACTGGCAACAAGAGGATAAAGGGTAGAAGAATTAGCAGGATGTAAAATGGTTGCCTTATAGGGGTGGATATGGCCATGAGGGCAAAAGTGGTGTCGCTATTTGTAATCAATTTCATTTCGCTGGTGCGACAAACCAGTGAAAATGATATTTCGCCGGTATCGAAATAAACATAAACCTTCATAATTATAGTACGGGTTGGTAACCCTGTGCGGATCTGTATAGAGGAAACAGCCTATTCCGATACCCCCAAAATAACTTGACATTTCCCCTATTATGGCGTGGTCTGGTTATATTTTATGATATTTCATCCGTTAGGTGACACTAATTCCACCAACTGTTTCTAAAATATAACCATGGTAAAGGTACGGCCATAGTTCGTGTTATGTTGACAAGAAGCCCTCTTTTTGAACTCGTTGCAGAGAAGCCAACCCATAGATTTTAAAACAAGATTCTGTTTAAACGCCGTATTAATCTATGGACGACACTGTGTTGCTCATGTGTGCGTGGTTTTGTCTTGAATTGCTTTAGAGCATTATAGTTACTGTTGTTATTTTTGTGTTCGCAACACATCAGTGCATTAAATTTGTATTTAACGTTCGGAAGTGATTTTATCCACCAGCGTTATTGCAGAACAAGATTTGCCGAAGGTGAGCAGGCTCATCATGTGTTGTGTGGTAACGATGTTCAACCATTATTATGGTCTGAAAGTATGTAACTTCAACCCTGTGATATTAGAGGTTAGGTATGGTTTTATTATGTAGGTTGGCAGTAGTGCTTTTGGTGTAATGTCGGCCATATTGAATTCTTGGAAACTGCCTAAATGATTGAATAACTGCTGAATTAACCTCTCCCTCTCTGTCTCTCTTTCTCATCATAGTGAGCTATAGTGCACCGGAATTAATGAAACAGCGGTTTTTCAGAAAGTACTAGAAAGATAATGCGACATTACCTGTTTGTATGTCTACTAAGCTTGATACACTGCTGTCAGTGGTTTTACCTGAGGCAGTGTTTGTTTTGCTTCTGCTGTCCTTAAAACACAAGGGAATTGCAAATCCTTTTTAGTCTTCAAGCAATTTATGAAATTAAATTAGAAGGTGCCTTATAGCGCCATACCTCTCAGAACGAATTAGGCTTTTGAATGGTGAAATAATTAAGCAAATCCATTACGTGATTTTTGAGGTTACTTCCCACAGACAAATGTCCTCCCTTTATAATATTAATATCAGTGCCGACGACTTACTTAAGGGAATTCAACTAATTTAAAACATTAAGAAGAGTTAACGCAAATCTGATGATTAAAATTACTCCAATTAAAACGCCAATTAATATATAACAACCTTATCTTTATCAAGACCATCACAATAATTTTACTTTTTTGGTGTAAGAATGTTTACCAAATAGTTAACTTAACAATTGGCAAATTGCAAACGGTCAGAAATTGCTCTTGAATGAACTATGCTGTTATATTCTAAGCATGAACTAAACTGTGATATTATTTTAAAACCATAATTTTAATGTTGTGGTTTCTACTTTGATATATGGTTACATTTAAATACTACACACAATGCCTATTGGTATCCAAGCAAAGCAATTTTTCTAGGTTATTTAATCACAATGCCCTTTTTTAGACAAACTATCAGAGGAGCATGATTCTGGACAGTTCCCTTGGTTAAACATGCACAAAACGTTTCATTTAAATCCGAGTAGTTATTGAATTTTCAAGGTTTAGAAACGTACTTTTTGGAAAATGAACTTTTAAGCTTTGATATCAAACTTTAGGTGCCTTTTCAACTCTGTGCAACGTGGTTCAACATCTTGGCTTTTAAAGCATTACTCTGAACTAATGCAGATATTTATACGATTCCTTTTGCAAAACACAATAAGGTATATTCTTGAAAATTATTTTTTGACAATTTTAAGCTGCACCTCTATTTTCTAAGTAAAAGAATGCAGTGACTGTAGCTCAAACAAGCCAGTGCCATCTTTAGCACAGTTTAGAAATTAAAAGAAACAGAGCCCGAAATGCTGAGTTCGAGTTTTATATACTTATGATTAGACATCGGATTCAAATGGAAATGTGACAAGTACATTTTACCATTATTTGTTATTGTGTATGTAGTATATTGGTTACCAAGACCCGCAGGACCGAATATTAAGGAATTAGAAAAGTGTGGCTTCTGTTTATGACGCCCTATTAAACCTTTAAAACAGTGAAAAAATGAGGTTAGTTGTACCCGTGAAGAGTAGATAGAAAAACTGGCTGAAAAGTTGTGCAGTGTTCAACAAAGAAAGTCTAAAACAACATCTTTAGCTTTGTGGTGACAGTGTTAGACTCGCACTAACCAACAGACATCACAAATTTACTCCGAAACAGAGAACATCATGGTGTACTGTAGATCCAATTGCAGCCATCAGGACATAAACCCTGAATGTGAGTATACCTTCAAATCATGCATTTAAGTGGATATTTTGGAGATTTTAGTGCATATAAATTCGATGTCTCTTTATGATAGTTACTTCACTTCATCATCTGTATTAAAGTCTGTAGATATGCTGATAAGAGCGGTTCGAAAATGCAAACTGTACAAAGTACTTAATTGGTCAATTATAGTTTGTCCAGATCACTTCGTTCTGAATCCACATTAACACATAACAAGGTTAAGTCATCAAATTCAGTTTTATGTCAATTTGATCAATATTGGTTTACACGAGGTGATTGAACATCGAGAACGACCTGTACGTAGGTATTGGGAGTTCCAAAAGCTACACGTGAAAATGCTAATGAATGGAGAAGTGGGCAGATGACATTTTTGCCACATTGTTCAACTTGGGATAGTTCCCATGGTAAGAATATTGAGAGGAACTAGTCCAACCACACACGAGACGGCTAATGTCAGTTCAGATGACATGCATGACACACTGGGGACCCCGGAAATCAATTACTCTTCAATTAGTTTTCCGACAACCGCAGAGAGAAAACAATTATTTGTAATTGAATCTACGCTGACAAAAGACTGCGGGGTCCTAATCAGTGCTTTAATTACAGTTGGTTTTAGGGAAATGTTGACTCGGCCAGTTGCAGTGCAGCCAACAGATGTGGGTCATGGCGACAAACAAAATCTTTTTAGATGCCTTCGTTACAGTGTCTGAGGGAATTTGTAATGCGGTTCAGATTGGTAAATATGACACTTCGGAAGACTACGAATGTGTTTTAAACAGTGATGATTTTTAAAGTGATTTTACAATAGATCCACTGTAAACACGCACTACAGTTATTGGTTAATATTTGCATATACTGAAAAGAGAGAGTGGGAGGGGGGGGGGGAGTAAAACTTTCTTTCTATATGGTTAGGCGTGTTTATAAGCTTAAAGAAAATAAAGTGAACAGGTTTTTGTTTCGAAATGAACAACGCTCCACCGTGGGCTGGCCCCGTAGCTCAATCGGTGGAGCACTTAGTGCTGTGTCCCAACTTCGAATCCTGGGTGCTGGCTGGGGATTTTTCTCCAGCAAAGATTAATATGTATCCTGCCCAGCATCTGGAGTAAGTCCAGTAGTGTGAATGAGGGTGTGGATGTGTGTATGATCTAATGTATAAAACACCATGGCATCACGAGGGGCCTGTTATCACTTTCTAAACAATCCGTCGATTTGTATTCATTCCAAACTGAGCAATTGTGAATTGTGATTGTTTGGACTTTGGGAGCGTGAACATTAAAACTTGTTTTCCTTGTTTACTTTCTTCTGTGAAATCTAAAACAGTTTCTAATGAACAAAATGCTTCAATGTAACTTAATAACAGTTGCCTATGAAGGTTCAGGCAGCCAACTGATAAACGACAAAGCAATATCACTGGTAGCCTGCCTGGCATCCCTACTACTGTCTTGTAGAAATGAGTGGGAGGAAACTGTGTTTCCATTGGCTTAGTGATGATAACCGTCTGTAAGTGGTCCCACGTTATCAGGCAGGCGTAACCTTGGGAACCAATAGCAGTTCCTCTATTTTCGATAAGCACGCACACAGCAACTGTAACTATTATAGCAAGAGGGAGCCTACAGTTTGATTTTTAAAACAAGATACCTGACAAGTGTCAGCTTTTCCACGTGGAGAGCTGCTGCAGTGTTGCCAATACACAGATAGCAACTTTACGCATATAACCCTAAATGCAGCGAAAACATGCAGATGTAATCTATATTAGCCTACTTCAAGAATAAAAGTAGTTTGTTCTCAATAGAATAAAGTAATAAAGCGACCAGCTTTTCCTATAAGGTGTTGTGACAGTAATATTTGAAAATCATGTTGGTAATACAAAAATTCATATGTTGGTAAGAGAACAAACTACGTTACACTACAATGGATGCCAATTTAATAAAGCTTCCTAAGCAGAACTTGCTGTGTGAAAATGATTAAAAACCCGTGTTTTATTACTTCAAAACATAAAATAATAACAAAATAGCAATACCCAATACCCAGGTTTTGCAGGGGACATGAAGGATAGAAGAAGCACAACTGGCGGTCAATTATGGAGTTCAAGAAAACAAAGCATCGTGGCACAATTATTCACACAAGCAGAATATGTTGCTGCCGCACATTGCTGCAAGCAATTGAAGTTTTTGAAGAATCTCATAAAAGAACTCTGCAGTGACAAGCCTAAAATTGTATTCTATTCAACCAAAGCTGCATTAAAATACCAATAGCCAATAACATAAGGCATCTTGTGATACTTCCAAGCGTGCCAACAGTGCAACACTAACACGGTATGGCCGGCATTTACCCAGGTTACATACAACCACATTATTTCCTTCAGATCTTTGTTTTGCATTTCTCTTAAAAATAAAGCCCTTAGCACTGGAATACGTTGTCTTTCTAGTATCTGTTTTCGGTTAATCATATTTTTGAACTGAAACCCCAGATCATGGAGGATTTTTATAGGATCTGACTGAAAACTGTCCAGTTCGGTAACTGGAGTTACAATTCCCCATGGACTGTTTCTCTTTGAAGGTTCTCTAAACAGTCACCTTACTTATTTCAAGTGTCCTTGCAGTTAGTTTCCTCACTTGCTTGACAGGAATAAGAGGTTCATTGTGAAAGAGCAAATTCCTGCTCCAGGAATTCCCTAACAGAACAAATTCTCTACTTTGGCTGTGAAATGTAACGTCCCGAACGGAAGTCGATCTTTCTCCTGGGCCATGAATCCTCGGTCTAGCTCTATCTCTACCTCCAGCAACTCTTGCTTGCATAAGTACGTATTTTAATGCGAGTTTTAACAAAGTAGGCTAACAACACAACTGCTCGGTTTCTCGAAAACAACTAGCGATAACTGACCTGAGAAGCACATGACTTAACAGTGTGACCAATTAGGCAACCTTTGTTTACGTTTCCATAGCAACGACCTTCCCCTCTTACCCTTTACCACCTTGCTTGACATCTGTCAGTATCTTCTTTTAAAAATCAGACTATAGGCCCCATGTATAAGTTATTTATTACATCCTCTTGTAACCAGCGGCTGACTCTCACTTCGGTGAAGTATTTTATGCTGGAATATATTAAATAATTCGACGAGGGAAACCTCAGAACACTGAATACAACACGAAATATGTTTGGAATCAGTCTGACAAATTTTGTATTGAACGAAATTATAAATTAACAGCAGTTACTCCAATTTCTGACATTACAAACATCTTAATCAATTGGAGCATCAATATGATAATCATGTACGCCGTGCCAATGGACGCCGATGTATGCATTCATGCTACATGCGTTTTTAAGAGGTTAGTAATTATAATACAGCATTTAAATAACATTTCATAGACTATATCATCCTTTAATTCGTGAAATAGTCTTACTAAATGCAACTCGTGAAAGTCACTTCATGACTGGAGAATTTATCCATAATTCGACAATCACTTGTGACATTACATATGATAGTATATTCAATATATCTCCTTTACATTTCACGATAGATGAATTTGTTATTGGAGTTTTAGTTCGTCATATTTGAGTCTACCTTCACGCGAAATGTGCAAGCCGAAACTCGCAAATTAACAAACATTAATTTTTAAATCAATTAATTTAATATTGTCTAGTTCATTAAGTTACATAAATCCGGAATGTATGTATTTTAAACAGTCTGAATATTGCATTGTAAGAAGCATTTCCTGTAAATTAGTTTAAATGTTTGGTTTCAAATGCATAACTACAAACCACTGAACATATATGTACCAAACTTTGTAACCACTATTCTTTATACACACATAAGATGTGGTAAAAGCTTCAAAATATTCAGTAAAAAGCTTTTGGTTTTGGAAAATTCACGGATAGGTCCTCTTCTTGCCTAAGAAATTATGTTAAAGAAGCGTTTTACAGAATAATCAACGTTGTATTCATTTACGCTTTAGAAGAGTTATAATTTATGACAAGTTTTGCTTGGTATACCTCGCACAAAAACGTCACAGTTTTTAAAATTTGAATGTTTTCTTTCTCGCCGCCTCGCTTCTTTAATACTGTTGTTGGAATAGCCCATCCTATGTAGCTTGTCAAGAAATTACTGGGGAGTCTTGCTAATCATCAGGCTGGCTGCACTGCTCTAATTTGCTGTAATTATAGTCTGTAGGTGACGCCCGTCGCGTTTCCAAATTATCATTCATTAACATACAAAGCTGCTTGCCTCTTTTGACATCAGGAGCTGCACTTCCTCATGATGACCTACGTGCAACTATTAAACTTCCTCATCTAAGATATTATCAGAAACTGGTGAAAAGTGTCGTCTTATCTTATAAGTAATCAAGTGATGCGTATTTACAATATAATTTCGAATGCTAAAGGCATTACCTATAATTCGTAAAGCCTAAGAACATTCAATAAGGTTTAGCTTACAATAATTCATTGCTTCGCAAGTTTAGTACAGCCCGATTGTATAAATATTAACTGGAGATCACATTTAATCTAAGATCAAAACATGAACTGAGATCAGACTAGAATCGCATTGTATTAAATTAATCTAAGATCATCAAGTCTCAGTTCAACTTGACCTGAGTTAATGATATAACAGTTGGCAACGTCATAAAACAGCTGACAATTCTCCTTCCGGGCAGAAGCAATCACTTGTTTTTCAGCTTCGGACGCATTCAACAGGGGGCAATACGGTACGAAAATGGCGCAGAACAAGAAACAAATCTTACAAGCAGAGGGAGAAAAATATTGGTGGATATTGCAATTGAAAGGTATAGGCATATATCGGAATAAACGAAACAACCCAGCCCGTTTCAATTTCCCAGAAACAAACTGCATGGAAGCAAATTGCTGGAGATTTTAACTGGAGGTGAATTATGCATTAACCTTATTAATCTTTTTTATTTGTATAGGTATTTTACCAATTATAAGATCAAATACTAAGTGCAACACAGTTTCCTTAAATTTCAAATTGATTTCACTTTTTCTTGTTTCTAGAAGTAAACCTCAAACACAATAACTTCACATTTTACCATGTGTCAACATATTTCTAGGTTAGGAGTAACTAGCTTTTGCTAGTAAAACTTATTGGACACGCTACAGTTTGAAACAAAGCTCCTATTATCTAAATAACTACAGAAATTACATTTTTATTTAAACCTATACTACTTTAAGAGGTAGAACTGGAACTTAAAAATTCAATGCCACAACTGGGATTTGAACCACAGACCTTCCGCTTGCCGGGCGGACGCTCTAACCACTGAGCTATTGTGACAAACTGCCAGAATGGCTTGTGTGTTTAAAAACACCAACAGTAAGTTTGTTGGCATAAATAAATAATAATTACCTATACTACTTATTTATTCCTTATTTTAAAAAATGCATAACTATTCTGTAGGTTCTGCAGATCTATTGATGTAAGTTGAATCAGGTTTACTGGAGAAAATTTACCAGTAATAGATTTGATCTTAGATCAAACTAACATAACTTAGATCAAAGTTTGTCCAACCAAAGTTCTAAGTTCAACATGACTGAAGATCATTTTCAGGAGTTACGTAGAGATTAACGTTTATGCAACCGGGCCTAAGGAAACTAAAATTGAAGTATTTATATTAATGGGGAAACAGGAAACGAGACTTGTCAAGTTGCAAACTCAAAAGACAATTTTGTTAATTGAGCAATAAGTAGTTGAACCCGCAGCTCTCCCACTTACCTCTCTGTTCACCGTTGCCGCCTCTCTTTGTGTAACATACAAGTTAGGTGATGTTTTGAAAAATGGAAAAAGAATTTTTTTTCTTTTTGATTATTAACATTAACTAAACACAAGTAAAATGTTCCTATTCGACTTTGAAACACCTTTTTACCTTGTTATGCGACATGATTCAACCACTGACACAATTTGAGGGACTGACCGGTTCTCTGAGGTAGATAGATAATAGCGGCGACGTGGCCTGAGAGCTAATCGGAGTGTAGCAGAGTCGTCGGGGTTAAAATTACGATGTAGGGGAAATGACACATTGTTATTTGCACAATAAACATAATACATTATCTAAAATTTCTAATATTTGAGCGTTTAGAAACAGCGTTCAAGAGGTGATAAACAAAACATGGGAATTGCTCTAATCAAATCGAAGTGATAATCGACATCTCGAAGCATAAGTGGGATCACGAGATAAGCTGAAGGTTCCACTATGCATTTGAATGATTCAACCTTTTATCCTTAGACTACGAAGGTCATGCGAAAGAACGATAAAGACATGCATTCAGAAGGAATCGTGGTTTAGTACTCACCTCCAACTCCAGTGTTGCTGATGGTCACCCAGAAGTCGATGGTTTTCTCGGGTCCAAGCTCCTCGTAGTCCCACTTCTTCTTGACGCGGACAGCTCCATTGGGTTCAACAGTGACCCAGGGGTTCTCGTCTCGAATCTTGAAGGTTTCTCTTTCTGTTTCCTTCTCCAGCTGGAATACGATGCGACCCTCTGTCTCACCATCAGCCTCTGTGAATTCGATGCGTTTAGTAGGTCGTACGGCCCGAGTTACTCGACGTTTTGAGATGCGATGTGCCTCGTGAGGACCTTCCTCGTCATCATCCTGCTCGTCTTGCAGTGTGTTGAGATCGCCTGCTTCCGGCTGTGAGGATTCGGCATTGAACTGGAGCCATACTTGTGCGGGACTCTCCGAGGTGCGACTCGGCGTCCTCAAATCGTGTGCTTCTATGGTGATTTCGTATTCCACGTCTTCGGCACCGGGTTCCCCGGCCAAGAGCAGATCGCCAGTCTGGGGTACGATCACCACAATGTTGCTAGGTGCCGCGAGACGGTAAGCCACCCGATCGCCATCCGCGTCAGTGGCCGATACTCTCCCCACGGCTGGGAAGTGTTTCCATACTCCACCGGTCCCATTGGTACGCAGTTCCCTTGCCGCATCGCCCAGTGAGAAGCGATACACATGTTTCGTGAAGACTGGTGCATTGTCGTTCTCATCCAATACGGTCACCTTGACATGCGTCAGAGCTTTGTCTATACCTCTCGCATCTGAGGCCTGTATCGTTAGCGTATATGATGCCAAATGTTCCCGATCCAGAGGTCTCGTCGTCGTCAGACGCACCCCCGGTCCGTCCGTCTTCTTTGTTACCGTCACATTGCTCACGTCATTGTCATTCTCGTCATCGTCGTCGCCCGAGACTTCCTGCAGGGCAAAGGCGCCTTCTTCGTTACCGGCGACAATGGCATAGCGCACTGGAAGACCTCCCACTCCACCGCCCGTGGCTCTGAGGACAGGTAGACCTCTGACCCGGGTACCTGCAGGAGCATTTTCCTCGATCTGACCGTCGTGTGAGTCGTGGTAGAAGCGCAGCATATCACGTCTGTCCAACACGTACAGCTGTAACGTGTGCGTAGACGTTGAGTTGGGAGACTCCTCGAGCACCACTAAGTTGACGGGACGGTTCACTAGCGGGCTGAGGTCCGACGTCGTCATCACCAGACCATCCTCTAGCACTGTGAAGAACTCCGAGAAGCCCGTTTCCAGGAGACGATAGCTCATGAGACCACTACTGCTGCTGCTGTCGCTCCCTCCACTACCTGTCGTGTCGAACTTCTTAATACTGTAGCCAGGGTAGATGTCATGGGGAATGACGGCGATGCTGCGTCGTATTGCCGTGGTCACACCGCCTTCCACGGACCCCCGGCTACTGAGGACGGCGGCTAACACGAGCAGCGCTGTATGGTACATGGCGGCTGCTGCTTCTAGCAACCCCTCCTGTGAGGGGGTGAACTCGTGCCCTCAGCTGCGAGTGCCTCAACACATGGGGCTGTCACCTGCAACAAACATTCAATTAACAACCTCACAATATAAAATAATAAAAGACAACACAATACATCAGAGGTGGCAAAACGTCACAGACTCATGACGCAGTAGACACTAAAGACACAAAGCGACTCTGGGGGTGGGCGAGACGGCAGAAGTGACTTGTGATCGCTATTACTATCACATATACTTACTACTTAACTGTCAAGTTTCTTGGAGTTAAACTCCTTTTTTTTCCTCAACGTTAAACAAACTCACATTCCCTCCCACATGCATACATACAGACTCTGTGGGGATAGGGAATTATTCTGGTTAAAGAAAAAATCCTTTAACTGCCATAACCTTCGTCTTTATCTCAGAATTATAATCCTCAGTTGGTTTAAGTGAAGTGTTGCTTGTTGAAGGTCGTTAACGTTCAAAATATAATCCAACTTTAAAGCAAGTGTACTTCAATTTTAGGGTTTTTCTTTTCGCTCCAAAAACACCAGCAAAAAAGTAAATATAACTCCCGTAAAATAGAATCAGATTCGCTCCTGGCTTCAGACTTCACGTGCATTCTGTGTGGCAGCAGTTATGTTACCCCTGCAGTGTGAGTATCTTACCCAAAATGCATTTATTATTCTGTAAACAGTGTTTTTTTCCCTTGTACCCATCGAGATTACTGCGATATAAAACATACATTTTTATGCCTATCGTTCGGTGTGATTCACATGAACGTAACAAAAAAATTATGCTTGAAGTTCACTTGTTTATTTAAGGATATTGCTTTAGGTTAATATTTAGTTACACTACCACAGATATTTCCATTAAGATGTGTGTAGAACGATCCTAATTCAAGAAAATCTCCCGTCCACAGTAAGTGTAAGTAAATTTCAAATGTATGCAGGAACACAATGGTAAATGAGGGAGTACAGGTTTACTACAAAAACTACTCTATTCATACGTCAGTTGGTTGAAATCAACCAATCATGTGCATAACAATTTCAGCCAACGACAGCCTTCCTTCGCGAAAAATTTATCAAATTTCATTATCGCCTTCTCTGCTTTTGTTATGTTGTCATCAGGTTAGAGAAACTAGCTGCACTGTCCTACAGGTGCGCAACAGCTTATGTAATTTGACGTAACAGAGCTGCTAAGTTTAAACGTCAAAAATAGCTGACTCTCTTTTCGGTAAAGCATCTAATGCTTAAGTAGATAAAATAATTCGAAGAAGGAAACCTCAGAATATAGAATACAACAGGAAATATGTTTGGAATTAGTCTGACATATTTTGCATTGTACGAAATTATAAATTAAGTCAGTGGTGTTTAACCTTGTAGGCCGTGGCAATGTATGCCTGCTTCATTTTTCTTCTAAGGGATCAAGTAATTACAATAGAGCATTTAAGTAACATTTTATAGTCTTAATAAATGCACCTCGTGATAGTCAAATTCTCTATATAAATTAACAGAGCATTTGCAGTCGTAAAACTTTAGTAATAGTATAGTATTTTTAACATGAATACTTGTCATTTAATATAAAGTTTGATATGGAATGAATGAGGTGAAATATTTTGTACTTAAATATATTTGTTCCTTTTTTTCTGCTACAACTTTTGTTTCTTTTCATCTCCTCTAAAACAGGTAAGTGTAAGTTTTCCCTTGTTACATCGGGGACTTCCTTTAATCCGTCCCAAATTCATGTATATGCCATACCTTCGTCAATCCAAAAATATACACAGCACCCCCCCCCCCCCCATGTAAAAAGACTAAGCGACCTAAAAGTACAGTAATTTACCAAATTATCGATAATTTATGTATTTATATCCCCATTTAGAGGGAGTACTGAAAGCAGGTACAATTGGGGTGGAAAATGTAAGATGATATGGTTTTTATCTGGCCCTGCCTTTATATTAATCGATTATCGCTAGCGACTTGCGTGTCCCAACCTTTTTCCGAAGTTTTCATTTCACATTTTATGAGCAATAAAGTCGAGCGTTAAAAAAAGAGCTTTTTACTACCTTTGCCCCTTAACTAAGGTGCAGGAAATACTGCATTCGAAAAAAAAAAAAAAAAAAAAAAAAAAAAAACTGTCGCTATTTCATCACGTTACTCTTTATGTTGTTAAATGTCTATCTCAAATTAGATGTGTCTGTAATACAATTATCGTGTTTTCCATTAACTCAAGTTACAAAATATCAAGTCCAGCTGCCTTTTATTTGTTTCTTTTAATTACGTGGATAAAAATATGATGTGTTGCAATCACATGACTTTGTGTACTCTTGTACTAACCATTCTTACAAACTCTCATTCCTATATCTTCTTCGTGTTAGTTGATATAAATATTTGCAAAAAGTATCTTATTATTTTTGTAGGTACAAGGGAAATATGGGAATGCAGTAGGCTTTGAACGATATTCAAATCTTTTAAGGCTTTCAAATTCTGTTCTTTTTGAAGGCTTAACATATAAAAACTTGAATAACGATGTTCCATTTGACAGAAGTTTTAGTTCTCCAAAACGCACTCAAATAACAAGCAATATCTCCGAAATGGTTCACTCTACTAAAAAAAATCAGACATAAACTGTGTGTTTTAACAGGATCTACATTTTTGTATAGTAAGATTTGGTCTGTCTCTTACGGTTTGCCAGTTATGCAAAAGTCATCCAGATGAGCTATAGCCGGAAAATTCAAGATATACATTTCATTGGTCATAAAAATATCTTAAACATGTGGTATTTTAATCAAAATCGTTAATAGCCATTTTCAAGACCATGCAAAGGTCAGTTTAAGGTGCAGGAAGATTCTTCAAAATGTTCTTGTCACATCCTTGAAAGATATTAAACTTAAATACGAATTTTGTTTTTTAATTGACTTTGCGTTTTTAAGTTATGCTGTCCACTGAGTGACAGACACAGATACACACACGCGGATCTTTTTCTAAAAAATGTTTTGTTTTTTTTTATTCAGGGGGGGTCTCAAAATATATATTTCCGGTAAAATTTCGACATCGAACTTTTGCAATACAATACTTCATTTACTTGCTATAGGTAGCAGAGAAAGTAAAAACTGGCCTCAGTAAAAAATAGTAGGTAGAACATTTATCATTAAACCACACTTGCGTATCAATTTTTTCTAGATAACCTTTATCACAAATTCATTACTCAGAAGTCCATCAAAACATGGTGGAATACATCTTTGAGTGTGTCGACATAATCCTACCACACACAAAAAGTGAACAAAGGATGTGTATTACAATTGAGGACACTGAAGTGAGGGTGCAACGGACTAATTGGCGACATTGTGGTGCGGAGTGGTTAATTAGCTGTCCCCACAACATCAGCTATATCGTTTGTCATTCATACATGGCGTTCATCAAATACCCACGGCTTTACACTGAAAAACAGCAAGAGGATTCTCAAAGCATTTATTTCACTCCCGTATAAAAGAGCTACAGATAGCAATCTTGTCATGGAATGCCTTGGCAATAACTACACTTCTGAAAATTGAAAATAAAACGTCTGCAAATCCTCATAAAGCAATGTAAACACGTATGCGCGCCGTTACTCCCCAAACAAAACGATTCAAGCAGCAGGGTTAAATCTGTGCTGGTGGTATAGTTAGGTATATGGAAGTACGTCTTTATGATATATGTAGATATATAAAAAAAAATCCCTAAATGCTTATTAAATTTAAAAATAGCCAACAGCCTCTTTTGTTGTGTTTGAAAAATAATCCATATGCTAAATTGTGAAGCAGCATTTAACATCCAAAACAAAACAAAACCAATATGTTGAATTCTCTTAGCCGAAAAAACATGTGAAATATATGGACCGTTCTAACTTCTTGATAAAAGGTTATAAACGGTTTATTATGTTACCAAATGTCGCGCAAATATTATGTAAATAATGCAGTAATGTCTTTTTATCTTAACTCAATTTAACGGTGCTCACTCTTAGAAATTAAACTTTGCATGAAGCTTTAACATTAAATTGTGACTAAATTCAAATCGAATTAAGGTCGAAGTGCATTACAACATTGTTCACATAATGTTTGCGTTAAAGGCCGGAGACGTGTGCGTTTTTCCATAGGTATACTGCACATGAACTTTACTGTTATCGCTCGCTCATGTAAACAACTGCAGGTAGGTGCAGCCTGACCATGAAAAACCGACTCACTGCAGCACAACCTACAAGCATAATGGCAGTCGTTTGCACATTTGATGGCCGTGCTGTACTACTGACGTCATTCATACTCTGCGTCCAGTAACTTGTATCGCATGCGACCGCACATCCTTCCGGCCTTTAGAAATAAAACATTTATATCCATTCAGGAAGCTAGATGGCTCCAAATATTCCAAATATTTTACACAAGTTATTTCTTTCAGCAAAATGGTTCTTTATTGACAATAATTGTACTGTACATAATTATAACTCTCTTCATGTAGAATCCCTAGTTAGCATATGGCCGAAGTAGTACCTTCAACCCGGTATAACAGGAAATAGGATAAACCACCAAAAGTTCCTATAATGTTGGAATACTTGGGACCTGTTTTATTTATTTATTTTGCAAATTAATATTTACCTTAAGTTTCAAACAATCTCTTATTGCGCTTACTGATCTCTGGAGATAATTCACAGACACTGGAACTCAATTTCATCTGCAGTAGAGGTCTCACGGCCGACATTCTTATGTTCGACCCGGTCCGACCCGGCTCGGCCCGACTCGACCCGGTCCGGCCCGGCTCGGCCCGACTCGACCCGGCTTCAACGAAGTCCGAGCCGAGAAGAGGTTATAGTGTATCACCCGGCCCGATTGTGTAATTTTGTTTTAAACAAAATTATTTTGCAGTTGACATTATTATTATTATTATTATTATTATTATTATTATTATTATTATTATTATTATTATTATTATTATTATTATTATTATTACTACTACTATTACTATTGTTGTTATAACTATTGCATGTACTTAACTAAGTGTATATTGGGTACTCCTAAATTATATACTTCAGAAATACACAAATTACAACGGAAGAAAATGATTGACTTTATGTTAAGAGCTCCAAAAACTGCTCCAAAGTTATTGATTACGATATGGTTAGAACTGATTGGTTCAAATTCCGCACACAAATGAGAGAAAAGAACTGGTTATCTGAGAGACTCTTTGGTGGCTAAACGCCTTTAAGGGATCCAGGGACTGAAAAATGACCGAAAAATTATCAAATTGACGATCTTTAGGTTTAGGCATATAAATGTTCCCCAAACCTTCATTCATCAGTTGGCAGTGAAATTATTTAGTTTCCGATATTTTTAAAAGTTTAGTGCAGGCTTTAAATGCCATGTGCGCTACATTTAACCACCTCCCCTTTTTACTAAAATTTTCTTTTCGGAGGTATTTGAACCAAGTAAGGGCCAAAAAGGGCTCGAAAACAACCAACTTCAGCGGAAAGGAAGGGTTAAGCGGCTTCTCGCCGCAAGGGAAAAGCTATGAATCTGAGGAGAGAGATTTCTAGACAAAAGAGGGAAGCTGCGACAAACAGGTAATCCGATTCTCAGTGTGTAGAAAAATTGTTTTTTCCCGACTTTACATTTTTAATATACTATCTGCTCCATGTGCATTAAATTATGTGCTATGCTCCTAATATTTTCCAGCATGTGCTTCATTTATGTACTTCAACTTTAGTCTTTGGTTTCAAAATATGAAAATCTGTTTAGCTTTAAAAAATCAAATACACAAAAAATTTTTTAAAACAATATTTTCAGTGTCCATCAAAGCAAAGAAATTGATTACTTCAAAAGTAGTTATTTTTCCTTCCTGCCAGGGCTTGACGGTATTCGTTGTGCAACTGTAGTTTATAAAATAACAACACTGTTGTGATAATATTTTAGTTTTTGATGCACATAGAATGCCTTAAATATTAAGGTATTAATATAATAAATTCCCTCAAAAATATAAAGCAGATTGTATTGGAACTTTTTGTGGAAATTTATAACAAACACCCGTAAGTGTTTAAAGTATTGATGTCATACCTATAAAAAATACAGAAAATTCAGATGAGTCCGTCATTCTTGTTTCCGGCACAGAGCGCAACACTAAGCCTATACATGCAGGGTATGTGTAGCTGGAATGGAACGTATACTGTGCATACATTTAGTGTCTGGACCGCTGCTAAAACAACACCGGACACAAAAACAAAGCACGATGATTCTCCTCCAAGTTATAAACTGAAGCACAAATATGAAACTCCCATTGGCAGCAGCGATGTTGTAATCCCCTAACCTCAACAAACGCCCACCACCACAGAGTCTGTAAACATGCACGCCGCCACTGTTTCAAAATGTCGCAACCTTCAAAGCTCGCGTGCAAACAGCTAGCTATGCGGAACAGCAATATTTGGCGAAGCGGCCACCGATGATTTTAAATTTCTTATTAACTTCCCGCTGTTCCTGGGAGCACGCGAACCTATACTAGGAAGAGATTTTTATCGCGACCTTGTGCATGAAAAAAGCCATCCGCGGTTCATTCACATTACCTCTCTTTCTCAATGTTCGATAAAATAGTTCTGGAAATCACCACAGGCGCGCTCCGCAATATCCGGCGGGAAGTACGTCATTGTGGAGAACGCAGAGCGGGAAGCCTTGCAAACGGTGCGTCTTTCTATACATTTTTTTTATTTGAAAACAAAAACTAAATCCACATATTGTCATAAAGATTTATTTATTTTTTAGTTTTAAAGTTTGTAATAGTGCAATTTAATTGAGGCCTGCGAAACATTAAATTTGTCATCCAAGTAATCAAACTCATATAAAGTCTATGTAAGGGAAATCTATCCATCCTTTTTTATTAATCCTGTGACAAGAGCTGAAATAATAAGTATAATAAGTAAACTACCAAACAAAGCTATTGGTGGATGGGATGAAATAAGTACACTAATCCTTAAGCAATGCAAATATGTACTTGCTGATCCTCTTGAGCATCTCATAAATTATTCTATATCGAGAGGGCAATTTCCAGATTGCCTAAAATTATCCATTGTTAGACCTATATATAAGCGTGGTGATACAAAGGATATAAACAATTACAGGCCGATTACATTAACTTCAGAATTAGCCAAAATTTTTGAAAGGGTTATATTGCAGAGACTTATAAGCTTTCTGGAAAAAAATAAAACTATTATAAACTCACAACATGGTTTTAGGAAACATTTCTCAACGATTTCAGCCATTATGGAATGCACAAATAATATAGTAAAGCACTTAGAAAACAAGGAAAAAAACTGCAACATTATTCTTCGACCTTACAAAAGCGTTTGATTATGTTAATCACAATATTCTACTAAGTAAGTTAGAAGCATATGGGATTAGAGGTCTAGCAAAAGACTTAATTAGTTCATACCTTATTGGCAGGAAACAAGCAACACAAATACACCATAAACAAGGGAATTTAACAATAAAAAATACATCCAGTTTCAAAACAGTAAAGTATGGGGTTCCGCAGGGTTCTGTGATGGGCCCTCTCTTATTTATACTGTATGTGAATGATATACCCAACAATGGGAACAGTAAAGCAATCTCATATGCAGATGATACAACAACTGTATGTTGGGGCACTTCCATTGAAGACTTAAATAATACAATGACACAAACTATTGAAACACTGTTTAAATACTTTAAGGAAAACAATTTAAAATGTAACATGTCTAAAACAAAGCTAATTCAGTATAATCTAGGTAATTCAAATAATGAATCAAACATGATACAATTATCAGATTACAACATACATTGTGAAAGTAAACAGCCCTTCCTAGGTTTTATAATAGATCAAAAGCTCACATGGTCGGAACACATTCAATATATCAATGGTAAAATCAGTAAATCGTTGTATTTACTTAGGCACTTTTCCAGTCTTCTTGAAGAGAAAGAATTAAAAATGATCTACTATGGTGTCTTATACCCTCATTTGCTGTATGGAATTGAGATTTGGGGTTGCAGTGCAAAAATATATATGGAGAGAATATTGAAACTGAAAAGAAGGCAATTAGAATAATATATAAATTAAACTATACTGACTCATGTAAGCAATACTTTAGGGAAAAGCAAATCCTTACAGTATTCTCATTATATGTATATAGGGTAGTTATTTATGTGTGGAGGAAGGATAATATAAGGAACAGTGACATACATCACTATAACACTCAGATTTTTAAAAAGCCGATCGCTATGAGATGCTTCCTAATTCCATGAGGTTGCATGACCATGAAGTAAACGAATAGTGATTTACCACTTGAAAAAAGGCATTAGGTTTTTTAAAATACCTATGCCTAAAATACCTAAATTTGAAAATGTAGTCATAACCTCTCTTAGAGTTGTGGTGTCAACACACTCCTTACAACCACATTCTCGTAGAGCAGTTTGGATACGAGGATATTGTTTAAAATCTTCGTATCGCAGCCTTGTAAGACAAACTTAAATAACAGGTTTGGTACTTAACGAACCCTCAATTTTACTCATGATACTCAAAGACGTAGACACACACGTCAAATCTATTTTGGAGAGTGTCTTTTTTAGTTTCTCTACTACATGTAGGTGAAGTATTGTACTCCACCCAAAAATTCGATGTCGAGATTTCACCAGAAATATATGTTTTGAAACACCTGAATCCAAAAAACAGAAATTTTTAGTAAAAGGTTCGTGTGTATGTCTGTGAACAGCATAACTCAAAAACTCTGTTAAAAACCAAAGTTGGTATTTAAGTTTAATATCTTACAAGGATGCGACACGAAGATTCTGAAGATTCCTCGGCCCTTAGCTGCCCTTCACAGAAAATATTTCGAAAATTGTAATTTTCTCAAAAATTACAATCTAATGATTGATTAAAATGTGATATGTTTAAGATATTTGTATGACAAAGAAAGGTATCTTTTGAATGTTCTTCCTATAGCTATGTAGTCTTGATAACTTTTGTATAACTGGTAAACCGTAAGAGGTAGACCAAATATTAGTATACAAAAATGTTGTTGTTGTTGGTTTTTTTTTTTTTTTTTTTTTTTTTTTTTTTTTTTTTTAAGTGCCTTGCATCTGGCAATGAAGCCATTAGCATTCGTGCTTGCTTTCCAATACTTTTGAACTGTAGTTTCTTCTGATCTTAATGCTTCACAGGTCTTCAAGTGTTCTTCATTCATTTCTGCTGGATCGTTACACAGGACACATATTGGTGAGGCTGAGATACCTATTCTGTAGAGATGACTTGCCAAGCAGTCATGATTTGTCAATAGTCGGAAGGCTGCAACCGCTGTTTTCCTTGGTCTCTGGGGGATTATATCTGGATTGGAAAGTAGTGTAATCCATTTTTTATCTTTGGCATTTGTTTCTATTTCTTGTAGGTATGAATAAGAAAATTTTTTAATGATCAAGCGTTTTATTGAGGAATATGAGAAATTGAATTTAGACTTTTGTTTTATTGTTGTGCCTTTCTTTGCAAGTGAGTCTGCAGCTTCGTTCCCCATGACTCCACAGTGTGCTGGAATCCATTGGAGATGAACAGTCTTATTAACTTTTTGGAGTTGTGTTAACATTTTGTACCATTCTCTAATTTTTGTTGACTTCTTTGTAGTATTGTATACAAAAATGTAGATCTCGTTAAAATTCATAATGTATGTCGGAATACATTTGTTTGTGGAGTGAACCATTTCGGAGATATTCCTTGTTATTTGTATGAGTTTTCCAATACATACACTTTCCACAACGGGATATTGTTATTCATTTTTTATATCTCAGCCGTGCAAAGACAACGGAACTTCAAATCTTCAAGAGATTTGACTATCGCTCAAAGCCTATTGTATTCCCATATTCCCCTTGTACCTACAAAGAAATAAACATTACGATAATTTCTGCAAATGTTTATCTCAACTAAGACGAAGAATATCGAGGAGTAAGAGCTTGTAAGAATAGTTAGTACAAGAGTAGAGAAAGTCATGTGAGTGCAGCACATAAGATTTGTTGTTTGAGAAATCTCAAAACGTGTATTTTCAATGAAATCTAGATATCGATTTTCTGAGTGGAATACAATACTTTCTCTACTTGCTATACGTAGTAGGGAAAGTAAAAAGAAATTATTGCCTGATGTCGTTATGCATGTGAGTGTAATATGATGAAGATAACAGTTCTGCAATGTTATCTATAGCCTACAGAATATTGCAACAACACTTTAAACCATAAAAATGGAATATACTGCACGCAAAGCTCAAGGCTGTAATAATATTGTTGATTCAAGCTGTCTAATGAATGTGTGACCTACAAAAGCCCTTCAAAATTGTTGGCGAGTGTTGCTTCAGAAAGCCTTTCCAACGTGTGGCTCAATATTACTACAGTATGCACAGATTATACTACCCCTATCAAAAATGCAACAGCTAAAGCTATATATGCAATTTCGACTTTTAAGGCGTTTTTAGTACATCTTAACCAGGCACCTGGGTCTCATCTAGTGGTTTATGAATCTCCCTATTCATAAACCAGTACGAGATTCAAACTTTCAAAAACAAGTTTAAATTCTCCACTATAAAGAGTAGTTTAAGAGCGACTTAATGCTGTTGCAAAGATAATTAGAACACTGTTGCATGCTTGCTATATATAAGGACCCTGTGTTAGGACGAAAGGCAAGGATTAAAAACTTTAGATATCATAAAATTAACCGATATTCGTTCCTCAATCGTATTGTTCTACTGCTACACGTTTTGGAGTGAAAGACGAATCCTCTGAAATCAGTACATGTACCTTTATGGATGAAAAGAACAAGCACACAATGCACACGCACGTGCAGGGACTCGAACCCTCAGTGTACGACCAAACGTCAAGTTAACCAACTGAGCTACAAGCATTGTGCTCACTTTTTAGGTTAGAGCATGCGCACATTACTCTGTCTTTATAAGCGTTGTGTAACTTCTTCATGTAGCTTAAGCTGTTCATTTAACCTTCGTAATTATAATTTACATTACAGATCTTATGGTAGTCATGGTAAATGGTGTTTTGTCGATTTCAACCAAACTGAAAGGAACTGTATCAGATGAATAAAAAACCTCATTTGGTATAGCTGTGTAAGCCCTCTGCAATGATATGAAATGTGAACATTGAATCAGCAGAAAGGCCTCCTGGCATAATCAAATTAAGATATAGACAGCATAGGCTGACTTCTTTTGTCTTGTGCTTTGAAGAAGATTTAAACTATTGATTATAAAACAAACTGAAAACGGCCAGTGAATTTGTTGTGATTCTTCAAGAGTGCACTATGATGCAAGTAATAATTATTGTGATCGAACTATCGCGTGAGTTTTACCAGAAAAATTGATGTTAAAACAATTGTTGGCTGTGCCTAGTAATTACTCCATTAGAGAAGAAACACGCCATTGTTTAGCGGATTTTTCTTGTGAGTGATTTGTTGAAAAATAATAATTTACGAGTATCAATAAAACGTTCAAAAATTCTTAAAAGTGAAATAGATTATTATTTAATCTATGTGATGTATCCGTACAACACCTGAGGCTCGCCGGCTGGCGGAGACTAGGCCGTGGATAGCAGAGGTACTCTAAGGCTTCCACCCTTCCTTCCACGCACGCGCGCGTACCTTTTTCTAAAAATGCCTTTTTTTTTTTTTTTTTTTTTTTTTTTTTTTTTTTTTTTTTTAAATCCATGAGGTCTCAAAAAAAATGTTATGGTGAAATCTCGACATCGAATTTTTAGTTGGAATACAATAGTTCCTCTACTTACTTCAGATACGTAGGAGAGAAAGTAAAACTGACGAAAAAAAAAAAAGCGAATGCACCTGAAGATTTGCCAGGAAATGTTGAGCAAGTGGGTCCTGGATGTCCCGGGGGAAGTTGTTAAAAAGCCGTCAAAGTGTGTGTTTGGTACCGCGTGAGTAAGACACTCAATAGTTGATGATCGCAGTTGTTCATGTCAAAGGAAGGAGGAAGGAACGCTACCTACCGGCACTGAGGTGAGGAGGTGCACGCATGGACGCCGCTTGCCCGCAAGCTGCACCAGAAGTACCTTGCCATAGTAACGTGGGGATGTTTCCGGCTCGGCACGGCTCATTCTTCTCTTTTTCCCCTCACATCATCCCCTGCTTGAATAGCTCCAGCCCTCTTGACGCAGTTACCATGACTACAGGGTCATGAAGTGCTTGCAAGGAACAAGATCGTCCTTCACGGTAGATATAGCGCAGCCCGCGATTTCCAAAATCTTGCCATGTTTCCCCCTTAAACTCTCAACTTCTTCAAGAAATTACTCTGCTAGTATTAAACGCAGGATGAATTTCTGACTGGCCCAAAGTCTTCAACTGGTTTGCACGTTTCATTAGACAAGACCATGTTTCTAATCTGTCGGAAAATTAAGGAGGAAACTTTCTTCGCTGTAATTTTAATTGCGTCGATATCTATCTTATCAAAATATGGGAATAGCTGCACGCAATTTCGTACAGCCAATTATAGTAGCACTAGTGGAGGAATGAAGTTTCAGAAATGTTACAGTGGTGCAGAGATTATCTTAGTCTTGCAATAAGACAAAATCTACAAACGACAGTCAGTATGGATAGTTTACTTCCATACATTGTGGACAAATGACTGTCAGCTGGTGCAGTGTAAATACAATAGAAGGCTGGTCACCGGAAATAAATACAACCATCCCCAAAGTGTACCACTTCACATAATGGAAGAAATAAAACCAATATTTATGGACTAGATGTTTCAGCTTTGGAGCTCATTTCCCGTAAGTACAAAGTTTCCTCACATAAGGAACACTTTCTCAGTAATTGATTAATATTTTGATCTGAAAATTCTTGTTGTTTGTGTTGGTATTTCACATACACCAAAATAAGGGTTTTGAAAATAATTATCATTTGGTAGAACTTTTAACAAATATGTGCTCTAAAATGTGAAGCAAAATGTCAAAAGACAAATTATGCAACTTTTTGAAAACCTTATTTCAGTTATTATAAGTATACTACACCTACAAACTGCGAAAATTTTAGCTTCCTAGGTTGTATAGTCACTTAGGAAATGCTCCTTATATGATACATTTTAACATTGTCAAGATAGGGCATTCCGTATCGCCTTAAACATGGTTTACACGTGAAAGATAACTCAGACCTCAGCGGTAATGGTCTCGGTGAATACAGTTTGTTCACCAGCTCATGGTCCCTGGCAAGACTGCAGACAGCCAGTTCGTCAATAAACAATTCTAGATAAACAGTTATCTGAAGTAGGAGTTGTGCTTCTAATCGCCTTTACGATAATGTTGCCAACCTTGGAATGTGCATTTACTACCCTCGAGTGATATATCGTGCAATTCCTATAAGAATAAGTCACTTGTTACATTTCTGTAAGTACCTATTCATTTCACCTTGGCATAAGCTAGTTCTATGGGATTGAATTCACATATGTATGTATGGGGGCAAGTTAACGACAGTGTGGCCCAATAAAACCAAAAGTGTGTCCGTTTTAAGAGCCTCTAGGTTTTTTGACACAATCATGCTGTAAAGATCTGTTTTACACATAGAACTGTCACCCTGAACCTCTTCAATTAAAGAGTAGCCATATGCCTGTGGCTTCATAATATATCTGTCCAACGCTTTCTAGGTCTTCCCCGGGTGTCTTCTCCCTTGAGGTCCATAGGATATCATTCTTCTAGGGATACTTAAATTGTTTATTGCATATATTGACCCTACGTTTTCTGCAGTATTTGAAGATTTTCAAAGCCTCTCGAATGGTTTGTTCTCTTTAATTTTTGTACTCCATTTTTAGGAAACTAAGCATACAGACAGACATACTTTAAAAGGTAACCGAGATGTAAAAGCTACAAAAAAACTAAAGTAGATGATATAGCACTAAAACCCACATTTATAAATTTTGAAAAGTTTTGTTTTACACAGATGAGTACTTTTAATTACAGCCATATGAAATAACCGAAAGGGGCAGTCCCGTGCTGGCCCTTAATACAGAAGTTGAGGTTCCCCCTTGAAAGCAAGCGTCCAAACACAACCCGATTTTGAATCCATTACGCCTCTTAAACAAACTGGCGGCCAGCAAATAAAGATTTATGGTGATATTTCAAACGGACGTTACCCTTCTGCTCCTATTAATGCAAGCCCCCCCCCCCCCCCAAAAGGAAACCCAGATTTAATATGATTCGTAACACACAGCCGGATGTCGTCGCCAGCAACAAAAAGAGAACCAGCCGCTACTGAATGCATGGCCTCCTATTGAATCTGGTTCAACATCGCGTGCCTATTGGATATTCCAACAAAGCCCCTTGCATATGAAAAATCATAAACACGAACTAGAAAAGAACCGGAAAAGTACCCCATCCACTGCATTTCTAGCTTCCATGTGCGTTAATCGCCGTTGTTATGCAAAGTCCGTCGTAAATATTAAAAAACTACTGTTATTTTATTGAAGTGGTAGAGAAATACAACGGCTCTTACTTCAATAACATCTGCAGCGGAAAACCTGACCCAGACAAAGTGTCACCAAAACGCCGCTCACAGTTACGGATTTGGGATTTTCTCTCACGTAAATCTAACGTTTAAAGATTCTATTTCACAGAATATTCCACTCATGCCATACTAGTTATAGCACCTCAACCTTGCAGCTCCACCAATCTAAACATTTGCATTTCTGAACAGTTGAAGTATTCATACGCAGTAAAATCAATTAGCGACTTCAAAAATGACAGACAAAACATTTGGTGAATGTTCAACTGAGGCTGTAGATATGTTAATTGGAAAGGCGATGTCACAAATACGGAAATGTTTTTTCTACTTAAAAACAAACCCAGGTTGCACTCACATGACTTTCCCCACTCATATTAATTACTCTTACAAACTCTTATTCCCTAATCTTTTTCACGATCTTCCTTCCATTCAACGAAAGTTTGTTTTCTAAAACACACAAATAATCAATATCGCTGAAATGGTTCACTCCACAGAGAAACACATTCAGATATAACTTGTGTTTGTTAACGAGATCTACATTTTTTGTATAGTAAGATTTGGTCTATTTCTTGCGGTTTACCAGTTATGTAAAAGTCATGCAGAGTAAACAAGACTACATAGGCTATAGCCAGAAAATTCAAAATAAACATCTAATTTGCCATAAAAATATTTTAAACACAGGTAAGGCATTTTAATCAAAATCGTTAGGGCCATTTTTGAGAAAACAAAATTTTCGATAAACTTTCCAGGTAAAAGGTAGTTTAGGGTGCAGGAATTTTCTTCATAATCTTCGTGTCGCATCCTTCGTGTTGCTGTTCAGAGACACACCTTTTTCTAAAAGTGCCTTTTTTAAACTCGGGGTGGGGGGGGGGCCTCAAAACATATATTTCTGTAAAATCTCGACATCGAAATTATGAGTCAAATACAATATTCCCCCTATGTACTATACGTAGATTGATTAAAAAATAAATTGAAGGTAAAATGTTCGCTTTGCACTGTCAGTAATCACGAGTCCCTGATAATTTTCCGTTTGGTGTTTGATTTAACAAGCTGAGAAGTTCGAAAAGCTCTTTACATTCTGAAGCCCCAATTTCATCTGATTACGCGGCAGCCCTTCCCTGGTGACAATGGTATTCTAGGCCGTTTCTTAGGGAAGCACCTGCAGGGGAAGTTGCCCCATTCCGAGGGGATGTTGAAGTGGCTTTCAAGGGTCTGAAGCGTGGTACAAATATCAAGCAATCGTTTTCTGGTGCGTAGAAAGAAGTCCCCTCATAACTGCGCCTTCCTTCTGTTCTAAACGCCACACTTTAATCCCACTACCTACATAAAAACATCAATTACATACGCTGCTTCAGCTTGCTTACCTAATCAAAACAACACACTATTTATAAATAAGTCATACTGACACGTCAACGACTTTCAGCCAATGTACGCTCTCATTAAGGCATTATTCATTAATGATATCGAACTTAATCGATAGCTTTAAAACATGGTGACCAAAATAATAACTGAAAAGTCCCCCCCCCCCGTCCCTCATATTCATTTCTACTTTCTCTACTACGTACAGCAAGTAGCAATATTGCATTCGACCCAAAATTTCGATGTCGAAGTTTCACCGAAAGTTTACGTTTTGAGGCACCCTCAATCAAAAAAGGTAGTTTTAGAAAAAGGTTTTTGTGTTTCTGTGTGTGTGTTTATGTGTGTATGAACAGTATTTAAAAACGAAAAGTTGGTATTTTTTTCAAGGATGGGGCACAATTTTAAAGAAAATTCCTCCACCCTAAACTACCCTTCACAGAGGAAATTGTGATTCTGTTTAAAATGGCTCTACCGATTTTGATTAAAATGCCATAGTTTTAGGATATTTTATGGTAAATGAAATGTCATTTTGGAATTTTCTGGCTATAACCTATGCAAATCTGTTTACTCTGGATGACTTTTGAATAACTCGTAAACCAAAAGAGACTGACTAAATCTTATTATACAAAAATCTCTTTAAAACACACAAGTTATGTCCATTTTTTTTTTTTTTTTTTTTTTTTTTTTTTTTTTTTTTTTTTTTTTAAGTGAACCATTTCGAAGATCTTATTATTTCGGTGTGTTTTGCAATACTTGCACTTTTCTCAAATGGAAGGTCGTTATTCGCTTTATCTCTTGCCCATTTAAGAGAACGGAATGTCAAAGCTTTAAAAGACTTGACTATCGCTGAAATGTATTCCCATATTTCCCTTGTAACTACAAGAAAATTAGCATTAAGATAATTTCCGTAAATGTTTATCTCGAGTCTCATGAAGAAGATATAGAAATAAGAGTTTGTAAGAACGGTTAGTACAAGTGTAGAGAAAGTCATGTGAGTGCAACACATTAGATGTTTTATTCCTATAATCTCTGCTTCTATTGGACTAGGGTCTGAATGAGTTTTTTTAACACAAATTTTCCACTTTTCTGCGGTTGCCTTGCAGTCCTGTAGCAGTTGTCCAATATATGCTATCATTCCACTGTCCCTCTTCCAATCCTCTTTTCTTCATGACTTTATCTATACCATCCTTCCAAGTAAGGCGGACCCTTCCTTGTTTGTTCCGACCAGCTAATAATTTTGTTTGGTAACCTTTCCACCGTCATTCTCTGAACGTGTCCATACCATTTGAGAGCCCTTGTTTCTAATCTGTCAACACCACTTTCTTCTGCATTCATTTCTGTCCTTACATATGCATTCCTTATATGCTCCATTCTTGATACTCTCATAATTCTCTAAAAAATTAAAATAAAAACTAATAGAGCTTTTATTTATTTATTTATTTATTTATTTATTTATTTATTTATTTATTTATTTATTTATTTATTTATTTATTTATTTATTTATTTATTTATTTATTTATTTATTTATTTATTTATTTATTTATTTATTTATTTATTTATTTATTTATTTATTTATTTATTTATTTATTTATGGACGCTCTTTAACTACTATGGTTCGCATGCTAATGGTTTTTACGCCTGAAAAAAAATTCATGCCCTCCGTAGAGTTTGAACCCGCAATGTTATCCTTAAACCAAAGAGGACGATGACTAGGATCTTTTCATATGCTCAGTAACCAAAGGTGCAAATCGAAATGTGTGAGTTCCTATATAGGTACTTACCTATGCATTTTCGGGAAGGTACTTTCTTAAATAATTTTTCCTGTGATTATTTTATGTGACATCATAACCAAGGTATCCTAGCTGGAGTTATATGAGGTCTGATTTGTAGTGTAACAATTGAAGGGCTTAGTGCAATAAGGGGCTATCCCTCATTTTGGTCAAACATTAACTAGTTGCATATTATGTAACCTGAGTCCACCTAGTGTTAGTTTATTGAACTATTAAGAGTGTAGGATAGCCCCTCTGACATATTGGAGAGATAGATAAAAGTCTTTTGAAGAGCTTTCAGGTATTCTGAGTGGAATATGGGGCTATGTCACTCCTGTTTGAAACCTTTGTCCTGATAGGTCAGCTGTATACCGCATTGGCCAATGGGAGACCAGCTTTCACATCTCATGGTTTGGAAACAAGATGACTGATGATGAAAGGTTTGTTGTGCTTGTAAATGAAGAAAATGAGGAAAATAGAAGCAAAAAGATGAAGAGAGATGTACAAAAATGGAAATACAACAGCAGGAAGTTAGCACGGAATAGTAGAAAAGAATATTCTACACGAAAAGGTAAAATTGTGCCTGCTAAAACATTTACCAATATCCAATGTTGCAAAACTGAATTGTATGGTTACAAACACATTACAGAAGAAGAGAGTGATGCAGATTTTGGCATTATTGAAAACTTAAAACGACGTACCCAGTATGCGCATACACCTGAGGAGTGGGCAAATCTTATATGAAATGCAAGGAAGCAGAAGCCGTTCTCTGTACTGGAAATGAAGAGACAAGATTTTGTTAGTCTGGCTCCATTAACAAGTAAATTAACAAAAAGAAACAAATCCCGTTCTGACGTAAATGTGGACTTCCGGAAAGCATCCATTCTAAGGTTCGAAGGTGGGCATAAGGTAGACGTGTGTTTAGCATGCAGTCAATTAGGTCCTTACACTACCATCAGTTTTCAAAAAGGAAAAAGAAAACCACAGAAAATATCAAACACAGTCTTCGAACCAAAGTACAATCAAAGAAGCAAAACATCGAGACATAACCTCATTGTACCATGAATTTTATTCAAATTTAAGATCAGACAGCATGTGTGAAGTGGGAGAGAACAATGAAGATGAAATCATTTGATTGTGATGTTTGGAAGTTGTGATTGTCACTTTTAATGTAGAATATTGTATGTGGTCTTCAAGTTAAGTAAATATTCTTTATGCTATAAACTAACATACTGTGTCCTACATTTGCAGAAAGTTAGTTCAAAACCTTCCTAATTTAGTACCAAAATTATTTAGTGATTGGTAATTTTTTGTTTGAGTTATCGAAAATCTAATAAAGTACTAAATATCTCAGAAACTCAATTTTGAGGGATACCCCCTTATTCCACTAAGCCCTTCAATTGCATGTGTGAAGTGATCTCTGTAAACTTCGTGTATTTCCGTGGGTTCGAAGAGTTTCACAGCACTCTATCTTTTTTTTCCCGCACTGTTCGACGGCATATAAAACGGATTGATTTGATACTCTTTCAGTACACCGAGATAAACTAATAGACGCTATGGACAACTTCTCAAATTCCATTCATTAAACGTTAAAAATCTTTTAACTAATGTTTGCTGATGTTTCAGTTCTTAAACACCTCACTAACTCGATATAGAAAAATATGCAATGATCGTTTTTCAGCACCATGTTAAGTACATAGCTAGAAGTAGCTCTTTTTTCAATTGGTGAAATGTAAGCAATTCTTCCCACAAAATATTCACATACTGGAGCGCTGTAAGCTGCTTTGGTTGAATACTATCTGGTAAGAGGTTTAAAAGCTTGTTTCGTTGCTAATGGAAATGTTAACAACTCGAGAAAAAGCGTGCAACACATTAAAACAATACCCAATTTTAGAAAATATGAGGTGGTTAAAAGACTATCCTAAAGTATGGAAAGTTTACCAAAATGTAACAAAATAATTCGATAAATCCCATCTCTGTCACCAGTGTGAGTAAATGACTAAGGATTACTTTTATCTCACTTTATTTTCTTCTAATTTTTTCACACACAGTTCTCTTTTACTGACGTTACATAGTCTTCAGTCCTTCGTGATATTACAACTTGCGACTATTTTCTTCTGGTATCCCTAACACACAAATAGCTGCTTGGACGTTACAATCACTCAACCCTCATTAACTGCTTCGTTATCTTCCTTTCGAAGCACGCGCACGCACACACTAAAAACTGAATGACTCACGACGACTGGTTTCTGTATCTACTAAGTCCTCTCGTCCCCTCACCTCCTTATAAAGCGAGGATAACATGCACGGGCCTTTCTCGAACTTCTACAAATACGCCAGCAGCAGAACACTTCTCGAATAATCTCTAAAACTCCTTTTTGTTCTGGCATTCTGATTGTCAGGCGTTCACAACAGTCGTACGAGGCAGCCTGGCCTTGAGCGCCTTTGCTTGAACGCATTGCCGCTGGTGTTGCCGCTGCCGTTGGCTGGCGTCGCAATATTATGTAACACGAAATGTTCTAACAGGTGAATAGAATTACATCACACATATTGTTTTCATTACTCAAACAGCCTTGGCTGAGAATATGAAATTCAAGGTTTCGCTCGCCTCTCTATATTTACTTTGGTACATTAAAATGACCCGTTATTTTACTAAAAGCGATGTCATTAGGTATGTCCCTTGAAATACACAAGATTGTCCACAAAAAACGGAACACAAATGCTAAAAAAATGACAAATCTCACCTTCCGGGTTAATTAATATCGCTATTAACGGGTTCATTAAGCATTCTGATTATCAGTGTTGGAAAGCAATTTCTGTGTTGTTCATCTATGGCACAAAGACAGTTGTGGATTAGATTTTGACTCAAAGGCTCGATACAACCAATCCAAAACACAGCAAGCATCGCTGTAACGTATTTCGTGAGGTGGACTATTCAGTCTCCTTTAGGAAGTAGGTAGCAGGAACCAAGAGCTGAAAAGTCGTGTACCTACGTGAAGACAGACTTAACATACGGTGGAGTTCCTTCCCAGAAGGAAACGGCGGTGTATAAATTTCCCCAGTCGACACACTCCACTGGCGTCGACGGGGATTGAACCTGTCACCATCTCTCACAGGGAGGCGAATGAACTGTCTTGGGCCACCGGAATCGACTACCCGTTCTACTCGTTTTTCTTTTCCTTGCAGGGTGTTGCGTGTCCACCTGTCACTAGGAATTTCAAGTAAATAATCTGGAACTAGACCTCTCTAACTGGGGCGTTTCTTATCCTCATTGTACCGCTACACTTTTATTTTCTTTATCACTTAGGTACAGCCAAGGAAAATATGGCTGAACGCATTAGGAGAGTAGCATAGTCCCACGTCGTGTTGCAGCGCAGTTTACACTAGTCGATATTTCCAAGCATATGGCAGTAGAGAGTGAACAGTAGAAACCCTACTGCATATACTTGTCTGGTTTAACCAATTGCCTAATTTGGTATATAATAAGTTAAATATGCCTCTTGGATCATATATTTGTGGTAGGTATATAACAGCTAGATGTTATCCTATGCCAATCAACTTACTGCTGGTGTTTTCAACCTTTTAATTGGCAAGTCATTTTGCAACATCTGCCGTTTTTCCTCTAATTCCTAAACCGGTTTTCATATCCCTTTCGGAAGCACCTTAGCCGAAGCGATTGGAATAGCCGTGATGGTAAAGGCGATACCCAATTTTTTATTATTTTGTTGTTTAACGACGTTGTCAATTGCCAGGATCACATCAGCGTCGCCGGTGTGCCGGAAGTTTGTCCCACAGGAGTTCTTTTACATGCCAGTAAATCTATTGACATGGAGCTGTCGTGTTTAAGCACACTTAAAAACCATCGGTCTGGGCCGGATTTGAACCCGGGACCTTGGGATCAGGACAGCGTCTAACCAACTGAGCCACCCAGACCGAACACAATGGACCGGCCATTCATCTAAAGTGAAACGTCAGGCGTTCGAATCCCAGCAAATGCAGTCAAATGTGCCTGTGGTAAAGGAAGGGGATGTTCCAAGTAAAATAATCGGTGTAATAGCAGGAATTTTTACTATGATCTTTCATTGATATTACCAATTAAAACAAATGCTATAAGTTTTCGTCATGCAATGGAAATTATTCTTCCACACTAGTAGGAATAGGACAGGATTGAAAAGGAGTAGTATGGGACTGAAAAATTCCTTGCCAAAGCCGGGATTTGAACCTCGGATCTTTCGGTATCTGTCCTCTAACCACTGAGCTACCGTGGCCAATGTGGCTACACAACATTAAATTCCCCAACTCACTCGCTTTTTTCCCGGTGAACCACATAAATATATTCTGAAATACATATGAGATAACATACCTTAATGGCGACTTACCATGCTGCAAGTACCTAAGTTCCGGGTTTTTAGTTTAACCAACAATAAGGTCAATCAATGGAAATTAAAATTTATTCCACAGTAGCAAAGTAGCAACAGTGTGAGAGTTGTTTTATGCCTGCAGATGGTCAAAGCTATGCTAATATCGCTTGATTTATTGTAGATATATCAAAATTAATGAATTTGACGTCTAACAAATATTTGATTACTTATAGAGAAGCATAACTTGGTTCATTATTTGCTTATTTCGTATCTTGGTGAAGTTTTATCTCAGGTGTAAATGCTTTCTGACTTTTGGAGCGCCCTGTAGTACGGTACATTTCGTTGGAAACTGAAGTCACTAAGCGCCCTCTACAAAACAATGGGTAACGACGTGTATTTCCTTTCACTTTAGAGTACGCAGTGCTGGCTGCCCTCACTCCCTCACTCGTTCCTTCCTTTTTACAATAGGAGGCCTTGCGTGAAGAGTTAGTTCTACCCCAGAGAACAAGCTCGTCCAAAAATGTACAGTAAATTCTTAACCTTGATTGTAGGTCCTGTGCACGCAAAGGGGTAAGGTCACAACCTCCCTGCTCTTCATCTCATTTCTATTCATCATCAGTGAGCGGAACTCTTCTGCGAATGCGGAACACTCACTTTACCCACCGCAATGTACAATTATATATAGTTCACCACCTCCTTAACTTCAGCAAAAGTAAAGATTCCAGCCACAACGTTATTCAAATGTGAAGAACAGATATGCAATACATATGATCTACAATAGATATATCCCTTCTAGGAATGGTGTCTAATGAGTACCACGCACATTAAATTTAAAAAAAAATTGTTTTTCACTATTTTTGACATTTTCAACACATCTATTCCAAATTTGCAATGACTTTGACATCTTCCTGTACTCTTTACGAATTATAACTACTCCACTTTTCACTGTCTTCCCAAGGTCCATCTTCTAATCGCCTTTCTTTCATTGTTTGAACTATTCCTTGCTTTCATCTTAATTTGAGTCTTCCCCTGTTTCTTTGTCCCACTGGAGTCCACTCATGTATCTTCTTTGGCAGTCTGTCCTCATGTGCATAAACCATCTTCATTGTTCTGTTTCAATGAACCTTTTACTTTCATTTTTACTATCTCTACTGGTAAATAGGGGAAGTATTGTATTCCACCCAAAAATTCGATGTCGAGATTTCACCGGAAATATATGTTTTGAGGCCCCCTGAATCCAAAAAAAGCATTTTTAGAAAAAGGTCCGTGTGTGTGTCTGTGTGTCTGTCAGTCTGTGGACAGCATAACTCAAAAACGAAAAGTCGGTTAAAAGTCAAACTCGGTATTTAAGTTTAATGTCTTTCAAGGATGCGACACAAAGATTTTGAAGAAAATAGCCCCACCCTACACTATCCTATACATGGAAGATTTTTAGAAAAGTTTGATTTTCTTGAAAATGGCTCTAACGATTTTGATTAAAATGTCATATGTTTGAGATATTTTTATGACAAATGAAATGTATATCTTGAATTTTCTGGCTATAGCCCCTGTAGTCGTATTTACTTTGGACGACTTTTGCATAAATGGTAAACCGTTAGAGATAGACCAAATCATACTATAGGTACAAAAAATGTAGATCTTGCTAAAATACACAATTTATTTTTCAATAAATTTTCTTGTAGGGTGAACCATTTCGGAGGTATTCCTTGTTATGTGTGTGAGTTTCGGAAAACAGAACTTTAGCGAAATGCAACAACGTTGTTCATTTTTTATATGTTAATCGTGAATCTCAAAGGTCAAAAATATTTGACTGTCGTACAAAGCCTTCTGTATTCTAATATTCCCCTTGCACCTACAAGGACATAAGCAGTAAGATAATTTGTACGAATGTTTATCTCAACTAACACGAAGATATAGGAATAAGAGTTTGATAGAATGGTTAGTACAAGAGTAGATAAAGTCATGTGAGTGCAACACATCAGATTTTTTTACCTTATAACAGTGTTTCTGATTGTGTGTGTGTCAATCAGACCTAAAAATCCATTTCTGTAGAGTTTAATTTAGCTAGTGAAATGCCAAGTCTCTGAACCAGATAACTTTGATATTGCACTATTTCCCAAGTTATTAGCAGCAAAAAATCCAAGACCTGCTCATATGGAACAGACTTGATCTACTTCGGACTTCATTTTCAGTGTCAAATGCAGCTGGAGAACAATCAGATGGTGATCCATACAAGCGTGTGCAGAGTTTGTCAACGCATTCCTAGGGGTGCGGACAGGACATGTCGTAGGTCAATACGTGAGGGGTCACCTTAACCCAGCAGCACATGCCGAAGGTGGTCGCGACAATTCATCAAGTCGGGTGGGCTCTAAGTAATTACTAAAGTTCGTGTTTTCATCACTGTAGGGGGGAATGCCCCGCATTAAATTACTCCCGATTGGCTTGGCTAACGCGACTTCTCCCTCCCTCCCTCCATTCATTTTATTCCTTCACAATACTGTCATGGCAACGGCACGGCGGTGATTAATATGTTGCATTTTTCAGATTTTGGAAAATGTTATTTTTAGTTCCTGGCTGTGAAGACCAACACCTCAACTGCGTGGGATCAATGGCATGAAGAGCGCCAAAGTGGAAAAAATAGCCAGAGGCTTTTTATGGATGCTCTACACCAGCGATGTCCAACGTTGTCTATTTGGAGGCGCTTACGTAATCAGCTGCTATTCCCCAACCCACTGCTTTACTCTGAGAGTGAATCACCTAGTGCCTGTGGCGTGTAGATTCACAACCAGACAGTCCGTATGTGACAGACACAGACGGCAGTTTCTAAGTTATAACTTGAATTTCCTGGAAATGTCCTCAGAAGTCCTCTTCATTCTGGGTGAGTTTTGCGTCAATGATAACAGTTCAAGATGGACGAAGTGGTATTAAACAATAACTGTGGATCTCGTTAAAACACACAATTTATCTCAAATACTTCTTTTTTCTTTCGACCGAACCATTTCCGAGATATTCTTTATGATGTTTGAATTTGCCTATATTTATACTTTTCTCAAATAGGAATACGTTATTCCTTTTTTTATCTTGCAAAGAGGACCGAATTTCAAAGGCATCGCATAGCAATCAACTCTTACAACATTCCACTGTATTCCCATGTTCCATGTTGATGTTAAAACAGCCAGGCGCCATTAACAAGACAGTTGGATTATGAAGCACAGAAGGACTCTTACGCAAGGATATTTTAGAACAAGGAAATTGAGGGACAGGTCGTCTGGAAGCAGGAACGTAGAGCTGGAAATCAAACGGCAAAGCAGAGAATCAAAACAAATCGGCAGTCTGTTGTGTACTAAAACATCATTAGTGTCCTATGACTGAAATTAATATTGTGACACCGGCCGCGGCGCACAACAGAGGACGGTCGGGCCAAGCTGCTTCACACCACACCCAGGCGCGGCGTGTTTCAAAGGCACTCATAATGAACATTCTCCACACCGCTCATGCGAGCAAATACCTGACTAACAGCAATCAAGCGGCAACACAAAGGGATTTCGAGAAGTGTCCGGCAGACGGCTTGTTTCGTCGACGTTCAAGAAAGATCTCGCTATGTCATCGCTAGTATTAAAGCTTGCGGAGCGCGTGAGGTTTGGCAGTATTTGAGTCGATCAGCGTATGAGTGGGAGACAGTTGTGTGTGGTATTGTCGTCTTGAAAGATACGTCGCGTCGAAGTGAAGAAGTAATGAGTGATTTTATCGTCGGAAATATTGTAAGAGACGGTGAAAGGACTGAGCCAAGACTTCGAGAAGAAAACAGTTGTGTGTTGTAATATCACGGAAGACTGTGGACTGTACTAATGCCAATAACTGCACAGATTTAATCGTTTTCTCACAATATAAATCTTAAACGACTACACAGTTACAATTCCATCAGGTCAGTGGGATATTGCTGTGTGTGGTCTTCTTTCTAGCGCAATTAAGGGGATGTTTATTTTATCTCAAATTCATAAAATTTGAATCACGTGTGCCCATTCATTTTCGAGAGAGAGAGAGGAAAAAAACGACAAACTTTCAAATAGGCTTCAGCTGTAGCATGGAAATCTTCTTGTAATCACACATGCAGATCATTTCTAAAACTACTCTTTTGGGGGGGGGGGGAGAACTCACAACGCGATAAAAAAAGAGAATTCGTGACATGGATTTGTTCGGCTCTGATGAAGTTACTTTGTGCCTTAAGTAATCCTTCCATACGAAATACGTATTCTCGCAGGTTACTCAAGGACCCTATACTTCCGGGAATGCCATGCCACACACTCGGCAGGGAACAAAATGCTGGTCTTCATGCAACGCAGCTAGTTCAATATTAGAAAATGGCGTGATGGTAGCTGAATTATTCATCACATGCCATTTTCTGCTAGCATGGGAGTCTGCTACACAAATTATGTTAACAGGTCAGTGGGGTAGCGTTTGCTGTGCCTAGGAACACGTTAGCATTCGTGTTTTGTTTTAGATGCGCTCACTTCACGTAATAATGCTATAGAGAATGTACAACACCCAGCGCGGTCATACAGGCTCAGCTGCACCTGCTATTGTTTAGTTTATTCAACTATCGTGCAAAACAATACTTTTCTCCTCCAAGTACAGGGGAAACAGCTTATCGACAGTTACCAAGAATTTAATCACCAAAAAGCACTACTGCCAACCTACATAATAAAAACATTATTTCTAACCTCAAATATCTCAGGGTTAAAGTAACATGCTTTCAAACGATAGTAATGTTTGATCATCGTTATCACAATACACATGATAAACCTACTCACCTTCGGCAAATCTTGTTCTGCAATAACACTTTTGGATAAAATCACTTCCGAGCGCTAAATGTCATAATATACATTTAATGCGAACCTGCTCTAAAACAATTGAAGACAAAATCACACACACACACACACACACACACACACACACACACACACACACACACACACACACACACACACACACACACACACACGAGCAATACAATGGCGCCCATGGATTGATTTATTAATTAGTACGGCGTCTAAACAGAATCTTGTTTTAAAATCTATCGGTTAGTTTCTCTGCAACGGGTTCAAAAAAAGGACTTCTGAGGCAACATATCGGATGCAGTAACGCCAACTATGGCCGAAAATTTACCACTGTTATATTTTACGAACAGTTGGCGGTACTAATGCAACCTAACAGATGGAATATCACCAAATATAACCAGACTGCGCCATAATAGAGGGAAAATGTTACAATTGGTTTTAGAGGTATTCGAATAAGCTATTTCCTCAATAGCCAGGTTGCAACAGTAATTTTTCTTTGCAAAGTTGTTATGACTTATGACTTAACCTACACGTATAAGCAACCATAGGTGAACTGTATGCAGCTGCTAATCCCAGAATCGCGCGCATAGCTTCTTATGGTGTCAGCTGGGTCATTTGGAAGTGCACTCCCAATGGGTACCCTGGCACCCCACCAACGAACACAAGGCCATACGTATGGGTATATACTGGAGCATCTCAGCCAACACCACAGGGACGGACAGTGGTTCTTGGAGCAAATTGGCACGCGTGATCAAACCTATACCCGATCCAGGGTTAAGAATGTCTCCAAGTGGCAACATTACAACTCTTAGCACGAATGAAAATAGTCATTGCGTGTATTACTACTTATTTCAAATAACGAACAGGGTGAACAAATACTGTAAATCAACTTCCAAATTAGTTAAATATCAGCATAAATATTTTAGTTCTAATTATTGTCGCGTGGTAGTTGATTGCAGTGAAGCAATGTTCCGGAGTCCATCCTCTCAGTTATAGGTATGCGCGCGTGCAGTCGTTATGGCAACGTGCTCAGATTCTAACAGAAACATAAAAGCAGCAAATGGTGAAAAGGCAATTGTAGTGAATGTGTTTACGTTTTCTTCAACGTTGTGACACCCTGGCTGTCAAAGACGTAACCAAACTGACGTCAGAAGGAACTGGTGTATCTGCGAAATATTTCTAATGTGAGAACGGAAATGAAACAAAGAGGAACTGTAAAAACCCCGAAAAACAAAAGGCAAGGACCATTTATGTTATAGGGCCGGAGGGTGATTCTCTTAAAGGTGGCATTCTGTTTAAAGTCCAAAGTCTCCTGTCACAGATACGGTGCTTTGTTTAGTGAACAGTAATCCAAATCTTCCAGGTTGCTTATAAACCTCAACTCTTTAGTGATACTACTTCAGAACCCGGGTGTCACGCCCCTATCTGACGACTCAGATTAACCTAAACGTTTTACCCACAAAATTTTATTTCATAAATTTTCTTCACCCATTTTTAATTAGAAAATGTGATTTATTTAACTACTGTTGTGAAATATATCGTGGTAACGATATCCTTAACATTTGAGCGCAGAGAACGGCAGCATGCGTTTGTTGGCGGAGTGATACAACCAATAATATTTATGTGAGGTCCCATTCTAAGGAAGATATGGTGTCAACGAAGAGCACTTGTCAAAAATGGGAGACATCTTTCTCAACAAAACCAAAGAAGGCAATGCCATCTGCTACGGCCTAGCAAAGGTCATGTTGACATTGCTCTTCGCTATCAAGGAACCAAAGACAGTATTCCCCTGGACACTAGAGGGCTGTCTGACTCGACAGGTCGTCCATTGCCCTATCTGGGTAGCTCCAATGGTGGAACTGGTCTGTTGAGACTTCAAACCCATCTCGGTGGCCTGTAGCCTCCTATGGTTACTTAATTACGAGTATATCCTTCTTCCTGGGGAGCAATAACTACAATAGATGTCACATAGATCGCAGTGCGCGTTGTGGGTCCCTTCGTCCCTATGCCTCGATGGAGTGTTGCCGATACTTTTTATCCGAGTTTAAAAGCATGTGCTTTTTACCAAAAATACCTACGGCAAGCTTCAGATCGAATATTGACAAAGATAACATAAGGTAAAAGTGAATATTACACTCACAAATTTCAACCTTTTTTCACTACAAAGTGTTAAATTCGTCAAGACATAATTTGGAGCAGATACTAAAAATGTTTCGTCACTTCGTATGCCTACCAAGTTTCTTTAAATTGTTTATGTAGGAATCGTTTTCACTGTTGTGTGGTTCTTAACACGTTTTCCCTTGTTCTGTTCTGCTCGGCCATCTCCCCTTTATTACTTGAAATTGTATTACTGTTGCAGTTTATATGTTCGCAGCTGCTGGTTGCAGCAGGATATTTCTATACTGTTTCTCCACAATTAGCTAAATGCCAGCATGTGCTCGATAATTTTCTCCATAGCTGTACGTATGAACATTTATTTTCTACTGTAATTGTGATAACTCTGTGATGAAAATCTCACACAAATTCTGTTGAACTTTGTAGAAATAGTGACCTCAGTACCCAGTTACCTTGTCCCGGGCCGGCGCAGAAATTGCAAGCTCCTGCACAGTGAAACCAAATGCGACGCCTACGCGGACGGTGAGCTAGGAAACAAAATCCTGACAAAAGGGATGATATTTAATGTGTAGGATGTAGATATAGTCTCAGTCACTACCACATCACTGCACAAAGGGACCCACGCAGCTCACGATGGCAACAATTGGCCACGCGTGGATGAACACTGCAATTTTCAGGCGAACCAGATCAAAATCGTGCCCTCGTCCATAATAGGAGAGGCTTGCACATTGAAGGTAGCAATTTCCAAAGAGAAGCAATAATTTCTCACTAAGGTCCACCCTGACTCCCTGAATAGAACATCACCATATACGGCAGGGGGGGGGGGGGGGCAGTCACGACACCACGGCATTCCTACGGCGTCTGCTTCTATCGGAGTACATACTCTGTGTCGTTATTTGTTAACAATACCGCTCAGTCGGTGGAGCACTTGCCTCCTGTGTCCCCTGTTTGATTCCCGGCCGGAGGGAATCAATGAGTATTAATCTCCATCTTGCTATAATCAAACAATACGCGGAGAAAAAAACAAATTATGTCGCCAAACAAAACTTATTGATTTCTTTAAAACAATGCAAAATTAGGTTAGTGTAATTGTATATACTGTATAAATAAAGATCGGTTGCAGGACTAGAACACACCCCTAGTATGTCTGATGTGTAATTGCGTTTAAAAGTGCTGTACTTTCCCGTATATTACGTATATCTGGAACTTTCTGGAGCAACCTGAGAAGTCCTCTCCATGCCGATTGAATTTTGCATAATTAGGAAGCATACTACACAATGTAAGCAAACACGTAAATTTATTACAGCTTTGCTAAACATATATAATTTATATCATACTTTTTTCGCAGCGTTCGCCGTTTTCGAAACATTTATGCCTCTATTTTCTTTCCAAATTCCTCACATCATCACACCTGTTTTAAATAAGTATATCACATGGAATTGTAAATTAATGTACACGCTAATTTTGAAAATCCGGACTAAAAGCAGCACAGGAATGTTACAAAAATATTACATTTTAAAATTACTTGATTGATCGCCGAAACATTTGTAAAATTTGTGTCGATTTTGCAGTAATTGGCGTTTTAAGTTCACAGCCACTTACATTTGTTGCACTCAAACAGAAGGGAAGTATGGATGCGTATGTTTCCCGGCCTGTACCTTCATATATATCCTTAACTTCCGGTGAAGATGCTGCGTAAACTGCCGACGTTTGGCTCATCTTGTCCGCAATTTACGCAAGCTCCGGATGTAAAGCATACACAAGAAGGAAAGTTTATATGCCACTGATAGGTTGATTACAGCGTTGGTAAGCATGTCACCAAATGTTTATCCGCTAAAAAAACGCTGCCACAGCTTTGTAAAAAGGATTAACGTCCTTTAAACTGGCAAGTTACATCGGATAGTGAATCAAGTGGGTGAAGGGATGCTCAAATAAGCTCGAGTACCATAGAAATTAGTTACGCTATACTATATTTATCTTTCAGGATAAGGGATACTCCCGGAGAAAACTTTACATGATTTTGGGGCTGAAAAGTGGTCCAAAAATTATCAAATTAACGAGTTTTAGCTTTATGCTATAAATATTTCCCAAACCGTCAGTCACAAGTTGGCAGTGAAAATTTTAGAGTCCATTTTTAAAGGTCTAGCGCTAGTTTTAAAAGCCCTTCTCTTGCTTAAATTTTAGGCAGTATTTGAAGAAAATATGGGCCAAAAACGGCTCAAAAACAACCAAATTCAGTGGAGAGAAGTGGTTAAGCAATGAATATGGGTAGAGAGAGACTACTAGAGAAAAGAGGGATGATCAGACAAACGGGTAATCTGATGTATGTGTGCAGAAAAAATTACATTTTTTAATAAACCATCAGCTCCATGCCCATTAAATTTTGTGCTATACTCCTAGAATTTTTCCAGTATGTGCTCCATTTATGTGATTTCAACTTCAGTTTTTGGTTTCAAAATCTGAAAATTTGTTTGCCTTAAAAATATATATACAAAAAAGTTAGGATAAATATTTTAATGTTCATCAAAGCAAAAAAATTAATTGCTTTAACAGTTTTTTCCTGCTAGAGGTTGCTGTCTTAAATACCAACTTTGGTTTTAACCGACCTTTCATTTTTTAATTACACTGTCCACAGGCTGACTGACTGACTGACAGACAGACAGATACACACACACACACACACACACACACACACACACACACACACACACACACACGCACACGCACACACACGTGCCTTTTTCTAAAAATGTTCTTTTTTTATTCAGGGGGTCTCAAAACATATATTTTCGGTGAAATCTCGACATCGAATTTTTGGGTGGAATACTTTGAATTAGGAGGTAAACCATAAGAGACAGACAAGAAATTATTACAATTGTCTATATTTGTTTAAAACCCAGATTCATTTGTAAAGTTTTTTTGTTTTCTTTTCCAGTGGATATCTGTTCTTATTGCTTTCGATTTTTAACAGATTTTTATTTTTTAAAGCCTGTCAGCATTCGTCTATCGTGATGTTAACGAGAGAGTATAGAATTTCATGACAGCATACAGAGAACTTCCATACATTAGTGTGCATTCGAGAAAAATGTTTCCATTTTGGTAAAGATATATCTACATACGTAGGCGTGCACAAATGTGATATATCTGCGCATGAAATTAAAAGCCCATTTAATTTGCAATACATCATAGGTATTATGGATAGGGGGAATTTGAGGGTTTCCCAGGGTAACATAGACAATGTAGCACTCCTAAAATTATACCCCATTTTCGTTATTTATGTGTTGTATTTTAATTACCCTTGAGTCAATATTGTTGCAGGGATATGTTAACGAATGTTTGAAGGGTGCAAGGGAATATGGTTGAGAACCAACAGCATACGTCAGTATCATCACACTATACAGATCGAGCGCTAACGAATTCATTACAATTAAATCCAACACCAACTACTTCAGTTAATCAGCCATGCAGTATAGAATAGTCGATTATTTTATTTTTGCCTTCAGTAATTGTCAAGCAGTGTAATTATGATGGTTAATTGTTATAAAAACGCTATTGTTTCGTCCTGTAGCTGTGTAGATCACTGAATAAACACATGAACGAGCCTGGATCCCGTACAGCTAATCTTCTCAGAGTAAGAAACAATCAGATAACAAACAGTAGTGAATCGAACTTCGCCGTTACGAATAAGAAGAACATACGCTAAGTCCACATCACATAGGGCATGGAATTATTGTCTCAAATGATAACATGACTGTCACGAAAAGTGTGGGCCCTAATGACCAAGTTATCGACGGGCCCTTAAACAAAACACACTCACACACTCACTCACTCACGAAAAGTGTATTTTTAAATGCAACCTTAAGCAAAAAGATAATTTTATTTTCATTACAATAATATTTTTATAAATATAGCTCAAAATATTGTGACACTGGGCTCAGCGCACAACAAAGGACGGACGGGCGAAGCCACCTCACCTTGCCTTGCCGGCGAGTGGGCAAAGCCGTTCAAGGCCAGGCTGCCTCGCGCGTCTGCTGTGTGTACGCGATTGTCAACAATTGGAAGGACGGAAACAAAATGGGTGTCAAGAGAGCGTTCGCAAGAGTTTTTGCTGCGTCATTTACAGTGCAAAAATTTATGGACAACGACGGTGACCAGTTTCAGCATGTCCTACAATAAAGTTGGTAAGTAATATGCTTTCATCCACGCCTTTCTAAGATAGCGGCACACGGCAACGAGCGCCGAGAACGCCGATACGAAAAACACAGCGCAGCCGGTTCGGAGCCTTTTTGCTCTCCCAGTATTTAATTCATACTGTTATATAGTTCAATCTGACAATTATATTGGAAATTATTAAAGTGACTGATGATGTCATATAAGCTATTTTGTATCGTAGAACAACCAATGAAATGTCACTAGTCACGTGACAGTTAAGTTTATGGAACAGACGTAGGTATACACAGATAGGACATCAGTCAGCCCATTGCTTATTACGTGGTATTGAATGCCTTCATGTCTAAGCTGTGTGCAAATGCACATCCCCCACAAGTGTGCCAAGGAGAGGGGGTGAATATAAATGAAGTGCAATTGCAGCATGATGCATGACGATACCGCCATTTTCTTCTCCACATTATACCCCTTGTGTGTCATGTACTCGATATGTTGTCGACCAATCACTTCCTCTATACAAATATCTCCCACATTATTCACTCCCCTACCAGCTCCCTTTGTATTCGTTTATTACTGTCCTGTTTTAATCCATTCGAAACGGCTGCATTTATTAAGGCTGGTTTCCATTAGCAACAACATGCATTCAGCATTTAAGATACATTCCGAAATTATGTACATGCTTCAATGTTTATTGTTATGTGCATATGCTGGGGCGACGTACCCCTAACGGGTCAAATAACAGAGTTTTCAACTTCGATGTTGTTTTGGAACAGAAACGGGTGATTGTAATACAAATGTGATGTATTGTACTCGCATGACTTTCTCTACTCTTGCACTAACCATTCTTACAAACTCTTATTCCTATATCTTCTTCGTGTTAGTTGAGATAAACATTTGTACAAATTATCTTATTGTTTATTTCCTTGTAGGTACAAGGGGAATATGGGAATACAGTAGGGTTAGAGCGATATTCAAATCGTTTAAAGCTTTGAGATCCCGTTCTCTTTGTACGTCGAACATACAAATAAATGAATAGCGATGTTCCATTTGACAGAAGTAGAAGTTCTGTAAAACTTACAGAAATAACGAGGAATATCTCCAAAATGGTTCACTCTACAAAAAAAATAATTCATTCGGACATAAATTGCAGAGCAAGATTTGGTCTCTCTTACGGTTTTCGAGTTATGTGAAGGTCATAAGGGTAAGCAGGACTGTGTGACTTTCAAATTTACTGTAAATTTCAACACAATGTAATATATGTACATATAATTGTAAATTAATATCCACAATGTATTACTATGTATGGTCGTGATAAGACCGCGCTGTCAAAACGATCTTAAGGACTATGTGGGCTATAGCCAGAAAATTGAAGATATATATTTCATTTGTCATAAAAATATCCCAAACATATATTTTAATCAAAATCGTTAGAGCCATTTTCCAGAAAATAAAAATTTTCGAAGAATTTTTCATGTAAAGGGTAGTTTAGGGTGGAGAAATTTTCTTCAAAATCTTCGTGTCGCATCATTAAGATATTAAACTTAAATACCAACTTTGGTTTTTAAGCGACTTTACGTTTTTTAGTTATGCTGTCCACAGACTGACAGGTGCGCGGGCGGACTTTTTTCTAAAAATGCTTATTTTGGATTCAGGGAGTCTCAAAACATATATTTGCGGTGAAATCTCGACATCGAATTTTTGGGTGTAATACAATAGTTCGTCTACCTACTATACGTAGCAGAGAAAGTAAAAATACAACCCTAATAAACATGTGAAATCAGCTGTAGTGACTGTGTGTGTAACGAAGGGGGCACCTCGTTCACTGCGACCCCGATGTGGTTCTATTGCGGCCTACCACCTCCAGGGGGAAGGGAGACGTATAGAAGTCCCTAACAGTTCCAGATATTCACACCCGGTGCACACTCGAAAGCACACCATCCACCCAGGGAGAGGGCGACGAGGCGACTCTTGCGGCCCGGACAGCGACTTCCAAGGAGGGCCAGGGTTTCCAATGAGCAAGCAACTGTGACATCTGCCCGCTAACACCGGAACCAACCGTACTACCAACCGAGCCTGAAAGATGACAATGAAAGGAAATGAGAAAGAAAGGTAAGGTAAGGGAAGCCGTGAAGAAAAGATGAGAATACCCCAGCATTCGCCTAGGTGACATGGGGAAACCACGGAAAAATCCATGTCAGAGTGCGCGCCCACATATCGAATCCGCGACCTCCGGAATGCGAGCCATTCCACTCCGTTAGTAACCTGTACTAAAACGTAAACAATCGAGAATTAATACAAACATGCAAATATTTGATGTCGTATACGGAGAAGTCTTAATATGCGAATGTCAATCACATCTGGCCCAACATTTTGAAGTTGTTGCCAAGCACCTGATGAAGGAAAGTGTTGACGGAACCCAATACAATGTGTGCTGGCTTGCCGGGCTGCCAGTAATGGGCATTCTACTGCTGACATAAATCAGAGTGCAGCGCGCTGGGCGTTGCCACAGAACCTGCACCAGCTCTTCCTACACCGCGTGGGAAAAAATATACCTTTCAGCTACACACACACACAGAACAACAGATTACCTTTCGCCTGCCCATCACGCACTCACTTCTTAAAATATCACAGCTGTGCGCATGCGCCAAGTTATCCTATGATACAAGTGTCATCTATACATATTGTAAACACATAAAACTTATTTAAGTGTATAACGTAGTCTCGGGAACCATTCAACCGATTTTGATCATTCTTTCACCAATGAAAAACCTGCTCTATAACTCCCAATTGACAAGCACAGAAAGGAATGTACAAGGCCGTTGTATTAAAATATAAAAGTGGTGGATTCATAAAAGAATATTATTACTAAAGTAGATTTGCCTTTTTGTTGAGAATGCTTTGGAATACAAAATACTTGCTGCTCCACAAAAAATACGTGTGAAAAGAGAGCTGTTGTGTTGCACTCACATGATTTTCTCTACTCTTGTACTAACCATTCTTACAAACTCTTATTCCTATATCTTCTTCGTGTTAGTTGAGATAAACATTTGTACAAATAATCTTATTGTTTATTTCCTTGAAGGTGCAAGGGGAATATGGGAATACAGTAGACTTTGAGTGAGTCAAATATTTCAAAGCTGTCAAATTCCTTTTTCTTTCCACAGCTAACATATAAAAAATGAACAACGATGTCCCCTTTGACGAAAGTTCAAGTTTTCCGAAACTGAACAAATAACTGGGAATATCTCTGAAATAGCTCACTCTACAAAAGTCTATTTGAACAAAGACTGGTGTTTTAACGAGGTCTACATTTTTGTATAGTAAGATTTGGTCTATCTCTTACGGTTTACGAGTTACTCAAAAGTCACCCAGAGTAAACAGCGTCTACACAAGCTATAGCGAGAAATTTAAAAAATACATTTCATTTGCCATAAACATATGGATGATATGAAATGCTCTGTCGGAGAAGACTGAAAATCTAGTTCATATCCACTTTCGTGAAATTCAAGAATTGTCATTCGTTATTAGAATATCATAAGATATTTACTAGGGGTAAAGTGGGGAATTGTTCTCTATTATGGCTCAAAACATCATATAGAATACGGCGAAGGATAACACATTAAATTTATTAAATCACATTTTAAATATAAAAACCAACGGCGGCATATATTCTTTGTTGTAAAAAAGTTCATAAACAACCAGGGTTATGCAAAGTTGAACTGTTATGTAATGTTCTCCGCTGATGACCAAGTAGCTGAGCACCCTTAAACCAAAATCAGTCAAATGTTCCCACGCGCCAAAATTAAAATTGTTCACCGCCAGGATACGAATTAACATGGTTTACCTCAACATATGAAATCGCCATTTACATAATTAAGAAATGTAAATGAATTAGATGCCTCACAATAGAGAATCCAGATACAGAAGTAAATGACACTTTACACGATTCTATTTGACTACGAATAGACTGCATAGAATGACGTCACCATTATTTATTTTTCTGAGGTTGTCTAGGAATAGTGTTTTACACAGAACGGTGAAGTAAGACCTTTGGATGTATATTAACACTAGATTTGATACATTTTTACTTTCTATACTACACATAGTAAGTAGGGGAAGTATTATATTCCACCCAAAAATTCGATGTCGAGATTTCACCGGAAATATAAGTTTTGAAGCCGAGTCCAAAAAAGAAATATTTTTAGAAACAGATTCGTGGGTGTGCCTTTAACCGACATAACTCAAAAACGAAAAGTCGTTCAAAAACAAGGTTGGTATTTAAGTTTAATATCTTTCAAGGATGCCACTACAAGATTTTTAAGAAAATTCCTCCACCCTAAACTGCCCTTTACATGGAAAGTTTTGATTTTCTCGAAAATGTCTGACCATTTTGATTCAAATGTCATATGTTTGAGATATTTTTATGATAAATAAAATGTATACTTTGAATTTTCTGGCTATAGCCTATATAGTCCTGTATACTCTGGATGACTTTTGCATAACTGGTAAACCGTAAGAGATAGATCAAATCTTACTATACAAAAATATAGATCTTGTTAAAACACAATTTATGTCCAAATGAATTTTTGTTGTAGAGTGAACCATTTCCGAGATATTCTTTGTTATTTGTGAGACTTTTGCAATACTTATACTTTCCACAAATGGAACTTCGTTATTCATTTTTTATACCTCAGCTCTGGAAAGATAATATAATTTAAAAGATTTGACTATCATTCAACGCCTACTATATTACCATATTCTCCTTGTACCTACAAGAAAATTAGCAATAACAACTTCTACAAGCGTTTATCTCGATTAAAATAGACTAGGCAGAAGAATCAGATTAGCTAAGAAAAGTTTGTACAAGAGTACACGTACACACACACACACACACACACACACACACACACACACACACACACACACACACACACACGTACACACATTTAATTTGCTAGTAGTTTATCATAAATCATGAAAACCACTAACGTATATGCAATGGAGTTATTTCTCTTTCATTGTGCACTAATTAAATGTATGTGTTTCTACGCTGCAATGTAATGTGAATCCTTTTTCTGTTAAAATGTAACAAAAGAAAGATTTTACCATAATTAAAGTTTTCCATGGCAACCAAAAAACATCACTCCGTAAAGAGCCTGGATAATATTTTTAGTATGATCCACTGCATCCAAAACCCTTACTAAGCGCATATATGCATTCGGCGGCAGTTTCCACAAACGAAAAACAGATTAATGGAGAAGTATCCCAGGGAAAATGCTCGCGGTAACGTTTATCGGTTTTCTAGCGACTGGATGGTTTATCTATGGATCAGAATAAAGCTAGTGGGCAGATATTGTCAAATGGAGAGCAAATGACGTCACAAGTAACGTGAGCCTGTGGGAACTAGCTTTGAAGGTCGTCAAACCTGGTTGAAGAGGAATATCCATCCGCACCTCGTCTATCTCAACGTGTTACTCAATAGCTATACCGCAATCCGACATACTTTCCTTACACCACCACCAATAAAAACTCACTTTGCTTATGTTACTCCACCAAGACCCTAAAATATTCGTGTAGGTATTTCATGCAGAAAATACTTCTGTCGGCTAAACCATTTGAAAATGCTGTGTTCCGTCCTTTCTTGGAGATACAAATAAAGAGAAGTTGATGAAAATCCAAGATAATCTGTGTTCGATTATTTTGCATTTATCTCTCATATACAGATTATAACAATATATTATAGTCTAATATCTCTTCGATGAATAAATAAAACAGAATTACTTGTCTTCCGCATTGTATTAGTGGTAGAAGCCTTCCAAACCATGATGTGAACAATATTTCACCAGGGTCACACAAGGGGCGCGAAGTGCAACTTTACAACAAAAGAAGGTCAGGCCCGGGCTGCCCCACACCACTGGAACACATGACAACAATCAGAGCGACAGAACCAAAAGGGTTTTTTCTAGATCATTTGAGAAATATCCAGCGGCCGGCGTACTTGTAGAAGTTTCAGAAAGGATGGTGTTACGTCATCCCCGCTATATAAGGAGGCGAGGAGACGGGAGTGTGTTCGGTTCAGCATTTAGCCTTAGTGTATCTGTCGTCATGTCCAAAGGAAGATAGCGAAGCAGTGTCGAGTGATTGTATAGTTAAAGTCAGCTGTTTGAGAGACAGAAACTACAAAAAGACAGTGAAAGCAGTGAGTCAAGGTTACGAGAAGAAAGCAGTTGTGTGTTGGAATATCACGACGGACTGCTCTGTGTTAATATCAGTAAAAGAGGAATGTGTATTTGTGCAAACATTTTGGACGAGAATAAAGTGATCAAAAAGTAATTGGACTGCACTTTTGGCGTTTTTGTCGCAATATGTATTCTGTTTCCCTCAATAAACTAAGCAACTCTTATCATGAACAGTTTTTCTGAAATGATTTTTGACAAATTATAGGCTGTTTTCATTGAAGCTGTGAAAATAGTGGAAAATTAATACAGAAATCAGTAACCGCCCAGGTGTTTATTTTATTTTACTTTATTCAATGTTCAAAGTAATCTCCACACATATTTTCTCTCTTTATAATACTTGTCTACATATTTATTCCACAAGCATCTACACTTTAGTGAATAGGTCGCAGTAAATTGAGACATACATAGGAAGCACCATGTGCTATCTGTGCAAGTTAAGTTATTGTATCCTCCACGCTATTATTTGACCATATGGCGGGAACAAATCTCACCTGGGGCTGTTTTAAAAACTACCACCGTCACGACAGATGCGTCTTTATTGGCATTATGTTGTCACGAAAATGTCGAGTGTCTGTCTACGACACCGGAAGCTATTCCGCATGAATACATTGTCAAGAACCAAGTATAAAAGCTATAATTTAAAACTAACGTATATCTTAAACTAGTACACACTCTCCAGACATTGAGTTTTGAGCTATAAAATATAATATTATTATTATTATTATTATTATTATTATTATTATTATTATTATTATTATTATTATTATTATTATTATTATTATTATTATTATTATTATTATTATTATTATTATTATTATTATTATTATTATTATTATTATTATTATTATTATTATTATTATTATTATTATTATTATTATTATTATTATTATTATTATTATTATTATTATTATTATTATTATTATTATTATTATTATTATTATTATTATTATTATTATTATTATTATTATTATTATTATTATTATTATTATTATTATTATTATTATTATTATTATTATTATTATTATTATTATTATTATTATTATTATTATTATTATTATTATTATTATTATTATTATTATTATTATTATTATTATTATTATTATTATTATTATTATTATTATTATTATTATTATTATTATTATTATTATTATTATTATTATTATTATTATTATTATTATTATTATTATTATTATTATTATTATTATTATTATTATTATTATTATTATTATTATTATTATTATTATACATCGTAAGCCATAAATACTAAGTATGTGAAGATTAAAAAATGAAGATTTTTAAGAACATTTCTTAAATGATTAAAATGTGTTTAAGATTTCACAATGAGAATTGGTAATACGAGAATACAGTAGGCTTTGAGCGATAGTCAAATCTTTTAAAGCTTTCAAATTCCGTTCTCTTTGCAAGGCTAAGAAATAAAAAAGTGGATAAGGACCTTCTGTTTGAGGAAATTTGAAGTATTGCAAAACTCTCACAAATAACAAGGATTACCTCTGAAATGGTTCACTCCACAAAACAATTATTTGGACATAAATTGTATGTTTTAATAAGATCTACATTTTTGTATACTAAGATTTGGTCTATCTATTACGGTTTAGCACTTAGGCAAAAGTCATCAAGAGTAAACCCGAGAAAATCACAATTTTCCAGGTAAAGGATAGTTTAGGGTGGAGGAATTTCCAACATCTTCGGGTAGAGAAAGTAAAAAGGTGTATTCTTTTCACAGAGCTATATGCCGTGGTACTGCAGGGTGGGTGTGTTTACCTCACTACCAGCCTGGGAACCTGGTTCGAACTCCGGCCACATCTCGTGAAGACGGGAGTGTTTACCCGATACTCCCGCATTAATTAGGGCCTAATGGTACACAGTGGCAATTGGTGTATTTCCTTAGGCCTATGAAGCCTACTTTATGTAATCAATGGATCACTAATACATCAAAGGTATGCAAAGGGGATTCCCAAGTTATATAGTTCAAACGGTAATTATTCCACTGGTCAGGGAATATCAATTTTGTAATCTTGTATGACAAGTTACTTGATATTGCATCTGCCACATCCTATTGTCCAATTAGGTTGACGTACTGCTGTTATTGATATCGAATTTTGCACTAGATTAGCATTAAAAACATGCGAACCAATCACAACAGCTTCTCTACCCGTTTATTCCATAAAACGTTCATAATAAAATCCGAAAAATCTAATGTGATGCACTCACATGACTTTCTCTACTCTTCTACTAACCATTCTTAAAAACTCTTATTCCAATATCCTCTACATGTTACTCGAGATAAACATTTGCAGAAATTATCTTATTGCTTATTTCCTTGTAGGTGCAAGGGCAATATGGGAATACAGCAGGCTTTGAACGATAGTCAAATATTTTAAAGCTTTGAGATTTCGTTCTCTTTGCATGGCTAGCATATAAAAATAAGAATAACGATGTCCCATTTGACTAAACTTTAAGTTTTCAAAAACTCACACAAATAACAAGGAATATCTCCGAAATGGTCCATTCCAGAAAAATAAATGGACACAAATTGTATGTTTTAACCTACACTTTTTTACAGTAAGATTTGGTCTACTCCTTACGATTTCCCAGTAATGCAAAACTCATCCACAGTAAACAGGGCTACATGGGCTATAGCCAGAAAATTTAAAATATATATTTTCTCATTAAAAATGAGAAACATATGGCATTGTCAAAATCGCTATAGCCACTTTCGAGAAAATAAAAATTTTCCATGTAAAGGGTAGTTTAGAGTGGAGGAATTTTCTTCAAAATCTTCGTGTCGTATCCTTAAAAGAAATGAAACTTAAATGCTAACTTTGGTTTCTAACCGACTTTTCGTTTTTGAGTTATGCTGTTCACAGACATCCGCCCACACAGGGACCTGTTTTTAAAATGCTTTTTATTCAGGGGCCTAAAAACATATATTTCCGGTGAAATCTCAATATCAAATTTTTAGGTGGAAGACATTACTTCCTCTACTTACTATACGTAGTACAGAAAGTAAAAATACAATGCCATAGCCGGGTTTTGAACCACGGATCTTCCTGTCTCCGTCCAGTTGCTCTAACTACTGAGCTACCATGGCCATCGTGCCGATATGAGTCAATTTTCCAACTCACTCGCATTTTTTCAGGTGATTTTATTATGTAGGTTGGCAGTACTGCTTTTTGGTATAATGTCGCCTGCAGTTTAGTGTAAGTCGGGCATATTAAATTCTTGGAAACTGCCGATAAGCTGTTTCCCCTATAGTTTATGTACAGATCTGGAGCAGGATTCGATCCAATGTTATTTGCTACTGCAAAATATTAACGAGATCCGCAATTAAAATATATGTTAGGCTTTACCGTACTCATTACGATGCACGTATGATGTGAACTAGATCGACATAGCTTCCACTATATTTTACCGTAGCTTGATGTATACAAGCACATTAAAAGGTTATACAGATTCAAAAGGACTGATCTACGTGCAAGCCATAGATATTCTATTCATTCCCATCTACCTCCCACAACTGAATCTCTATTCATACAACATGAAAGAAAGACTCAAATGTTAATACTGAATATTAACGTAGTGATAATCACCCTGATATTATAAAAAACCACAGTGTTAAAATATTTTGTCCTGATCATGGAGTAACCGACTCTATTTCACTCTCATATTTATTTTCTTTGATATTTGACTATAGCAAGCAGGGAAAATGTTCCATTCAACCAAACAATTCGATATCGATATTTCGCCGGAAATGCAAGCTTTGAGATCCCCTAATGCGAAATAAAAAAAAAAAAGAGGAATGTCCCTCAGAAAACAATTCTGTGTGTGAACAGCATAATACAAAGAACTTCAGAAAGTCAACCAATGACAGCCTTCATTCGCGAAAAATTTGACCAATTTGATTATCATCTCTTCTTCTTTTCTTATGTTATGATCGGGTTAGAGAATCTAGCCGCACTGTCCTACAGATGCGCAACAGCTGAGGTTATGTTATGCAACAGAGCCGTTAGGTTTAAATGTCAAAAATGGCTAACTCTCGCTTCGGTGAAGCATCTAATGCTAAAATAGATAAAAGAGGGAAACCTCAAGCCACAGAATACAGCAGGAAATATGTTTGGAATCAAATTGACAATTTTGTACTGAAAGAAATTGGAAATTAACAGCATTTACTCCAAATATTGACATTGTCAATACAGCACTTAAACAACGAAATAAAATTTCTAGGCTTTATCATCCTTTAATTCGTGAAATAGTCTTAATAAATGCAACTGGTGATGTTCAAATTCTGTAGATAAATTGGTTATCTCTCGTGACTAATTATAGAAAATCCCCGCAAACCGAACTTCCCTTTCTATGGAAAACTGTACCTTATTTGCTATTTTCTCAACACTGCCTCTATTTTGATTGAAATTACTTAGGTTAAAGATATTTATGTACATAGCTGATGACTTACAGTCTCCTAACCACAACAAACTTCTCGTACTTATTCTGCAATATGTCTAAAATATGCTTGTTTTGTACCTAACGTTAATTTTATCATACGTATTATATCAAATGACTTCAAGACACATTTTGTTGCAGCTACTAGAGACGTGCGAATTACGACAGTCAAACGTTTAAGAAGAACTTTGTGTGTGCTGAACTTGGATATTTCGAACACTCTTTGTATGGTTTGATGACAAACAAGAAGAAATTCGCATTTCACAGTTTAACGTAAATAACGGTGATTCTGGCCAACATCAGGAAATATCTTGTGACACAAACTCATGTTTTAAAAACCTCTACATTGTTCTGGGGAGTTTCTGTCTCTCTTATTTTATAAAATCGCACAGAATGACGGGGGAGGGTGTTTCACAGGCTATTCACAGATAATTCAAAATATGCTTTTTATTCCTCACCACAATATGTCAAACATTATAGGGTTGGTAGAGCACCTGTTGTGCAAGGGGTCCCGGTTCGATTCCCGGCAGGGGGGTAGGAATTCTTCTCCAGCCGAGATTATTCCTCATCCTTCCCTGAGTCTGGAAGTATGAATGAAAGTGTGAATGTGTGTGTATGTGTTTGTGTGTGTGAATTCAACGTGTTAAATGAGTAACACCATTGCCAATAGGCAAGGCCGCCGATATGACCTCTGCAGTTAAAGGCGGCATATAAATGGAACACTTAAAAAAACAAACATTATAGGGCCATTCTTTGAAAAAATAAGGCTACGGTTTTTATGCAAAGATAGCTTGGGGTGAAAAATTTCTTAAAAATCTTGGTACGCACATACACGCAAGCGCTTGTAATCTGTTGTCCCGATATCGAATTTTGAAGGAATGTAATACTTCCCCTACCCGAGTATTTCGGTACTGAACACCAAAATACTCGTGTTACACGACAGTAATTCATAATTGTTTACATGCCTAGAAAAAGGTCATAACATCTCCAATAATTAGTTGATGCCTGGAGACTTTATTTTAATTTGTGTTAATAATTAATTGGTGTGGCTAAAAAAATCCGCTATGAAATGTAATATTCCTTTACTTTCTCTTGTTTTATGGACTAGTTGTGTTACAAGGAATAAAAATCAGTGTTTCGGAACGACACAGAGAAGGCAAAACTACGAAATAAGTTTTTTTAATGTCTGTCATACTTTGTGAATTATAGTGATATTACTCAAATCTTACTTTTATACTTCTGGATTTATTATGGAATCGAAGCGAAGAATGTGTTTAGATAAAATGATAACTGAAGCAGCCTAATCCACTCGTTTGAACGATCTGCAAATCCATACGGGAGAGAACTGACCCTCGGATCCTCTACGCAGCATTCCTGGAATTTTATGACTGGTTTTGCAAATAGTTAATTTAGTTGGTGCCTAAAATTATGATAAATTATGTTATTTAATTCGAGGCATTTGCGAAATTATCCAGTGCATTTTAACCCTTTCTTTTCTCACTTAAGTCCACTATTACTACGTTTCCAATGGGAATTAAAATCGATCTGAGTCCTCCTGCCGAACTAAATACTGCATGGAAATGAGCATTCAGATCGTACTGAATCCTTGGATCCGATCCTCTTAGAAGTGAGATCTGATCGAAATGATTGCATGGAAACACGTGCCGATTCAAATTGATTTTAATCCGCGAAAGATTTTAACTTTTATTGCAGGAACAACAACAAAACCACTTAAATTGTTTCTATCATCTCGCAACATATTCTTCTAAAAAAAAAATCATAACCTCAAATCCTTGTTAAAATACACAGAAAAAAATATTTTTACAGGATTGCCAACATAAACCAACATAATGACTTGAGCCTTGCATATACAAATGAATCTTATTCCGGATTAAATTCAACATGTAAACGCGGATCGTACTGAAAATGGGATTGAACTCAAATCGATTTCAATTCCGCATGGAAACTTACTATATGTTACAAGTTTGAAAACTTGTATGTATAAACTTGTTTTCTTTTTGAAAACATTTACGTATTTTTCGACATGACAAAATTTTCAAACAAGGAACTAATTAAGCTTATTTTTATGTTCAAAACGATTAGGCTCTTCTAATGTTGTGCGATGTGCAGGTATGTTTCTTAATGAAAGGATTAAAGTTACAAATATGACTTCTGTTTAAGAATGGTACTGTTCGTAGCATTAAAACAAAGAATTACAACTTCTCAAAAGCTTTTCAGTTGCTGGATGGGTCAAGGACGCATTACGTACGCTGTTAGTCACTTGTTCCCATAACCATAACAACTAATCTTTCAACCATAATTGCGTGTGTTGTATTTTAAAAATGTACTAGAATTATGTATACCTGCTATCTCAATAAAATGCTTATTGCGCAGATATTTTAGTAGTTAACCATAATTACCTTGCAGAATTCAGAACAATTTTCAAGAAAATAAGATGAATTTATTTTAGCTGAATACCACAAAAAAGTTGCAAGAAAACAAAAGAAAAGAAGCTTCTCTGACAGTGAAATAACATAATTATCATGAGATCCAAAGCAGGTTTACAAAGCTCGCGAAATGTCAGGCTGGTTTACCTGACATACAATGCAAGGTGAGTAAATGTCTGCTTATAAATCACAGTACATAACCTTCCCTATTCTTATGTAACAACTGCAAGTTATGTAGTTATATGACACTCCCAAATCAGCCTACAGTTATGCTAACCTTTAAAAACATTTGGTTCTTAAAGTAAATATACAATCTCTTAAACCCAAATATTCTTCTAAAACCAAATCAAATTCGTAATTAACTTTCCCACTTAAAATTGTGGTATCACGTTCATTTTGGAGGTTAATTTCGTTATCAGAGCGAAAATGTTTACTACTTTCTGCATACTGATATTCGGAAAATTAGTTTCCAGCTATTTATCCCCTGTAATTGCACTGATATGCATAATTTTAAATGCATATATTTCTGATTTAAATCTCTGGCATAATTTAAACC
>CM060970.1:28959075-28976575 GCA_030765045.1 Tenodera sinensis | reverse complement strand
AACTTCTGTACGTATCAGAGTACAACAAGCAGCACTTTGAACAGTAATGTGTGTGAATGTGCAAGAGAAAAACGCGCCAGGGAACCGAAGGCAGGGTATGCACACTGCCCATGTGCTTCCGCGTGGTTCATTACGTGGAATGCACGTGTTGTAGAGAGAACGCTGCATTTCCTGGAAACCTGCTGCGCCGAGTATGGAATCTGAGTGTTTGTAATCAACAAACTGAGAATGCAGAAAAATAGTGGGAGTGATTGTTCTGTAACTTTAATATTTACCAGCTGGTGAATTGTAAAGTTCTATAAAAACCATAAAAATTGTGAAAAAATTATTTTTTCAAAGTTAATCGTTTTTATAAAGTGTGAGTTTCTATTATTTACATTTATTGCTTGCCTCCTGTCAGATAAAACTGCATTATTTTGAACCATTATTACTCAAGACACAGTATGTTGACTTACAGATAAGCAATTCTGATATCACACTATCAAATGCTTTTGTAGAATCACAGAGAACATATGCTTTGATCTCAAAAGTCTCTACAATGTTGTAACACCGGGAGCAGTGCAAGACAAAGGACAAAGACAAAGCTACTCCACACCACACACCACGCTGGCGAGCAATGGTTCAAGGTCAGGCTGCCTATCGCGGCCTTTTGTATCTACGTGACTAACAACAATTAGAGCAACAAAACCAAAGGGGTTTACTCCGGAGCCTTCGAGAAAGATCTGGCCACATCATCGCCGGTACGTTTGAAGGAGTTCATGAAATGTCAGTGTGATGTCATTCCCATGATATAAGGAGGCGAGGAAACAGCAGAGTGAACGTGACAGTTACTTGAAACGATCAATGTGTGAGACAGCTGTGCATGTGTCGGTTCGTCGTAAAGAAGATTTAAGGTGCATCGAATAATTGTATCGTCAAGCGTTTGAGACAGAGAAAGCGAAGAAAGGCACTGAAAGGGCTGAGTCAAGCTTACAAGAAGTAAACACTTGTGAGTTGTAATAGCACGAAAGACTATAGACCAGGATGTCCAACGTTTGTCAAAGAGGGGAGTGTGGGTTTACCTCCCTCCACTATATGCGGATTTTGCCTCTCTTTAACACCCAGGCGTGCATTGTGTTGCAGTGGCGGGTTAATGACATGTATGTTGGCTTTATTTACGAAAGCACTTTCAAATCTTATTCGATAAACATCTGTTCATTAGTGACTTCTTTGGTGCTGCTTACGTTTAAGAAGTCGATCAATATTTAGCATAGCCTTAGAAGATCTACCAAGTGACCGTCGCGTAACACACTGCGACACAGACATTTAGTATAGTTCAATTTGCAGAAACGCTTCTAAATAATATTCTTGCAAACGCTCATTTCTCTATATAGATAGTACATTTTAATCTACACAAGCATTTACAAAAATTACCTTACCGCGAATTTTCTTGTAGCTGCAAGGGGAATATAGAAATACGGAGGCTTTAAGCGATAGTGAAATATTTTAAGAGCTGGTTGCTATGCGATACCTTTGAATTTGTTCTCTTTGCAAAGCCAAGAAATGAAAAAATAAATAACATATGCCCATTTTAATTCAAACAAATAATAAAGAATAAGTATCTCGGAAATGCTTCACTCAAAAGAAAAAAAAATGTATTTGACATAAATTGTGTGTTTTAACGAGACCCATATTTTATATTTAGTAAGCTTTTGTGTCTTTTACTGTTTACCATATATACAGAAATCATCCAGAATGAAGGGGTCTTCTGAGAACATTCCCAGAAAATTCAAGTTATGACTTAGAAACTGTCATGGAATCGCCTCTTTGTGTCTGTCACTGAAGAGTGGACTGGGTTATTGCCACTCACTGCGTAAGGTTCTCCAAAGACATCCCTGCTGTAGACTGTGTTAACAACTGAAAACTGTGTATTGTTGATACAATTTTAAAGGACAATAAAGTGATAGAAAAGTAACCGGGTCTGATTTTGCTATTTGTTTACACTGGTGTCAGGAGTGGGATCCATTAAATTGTCCTTTTATTACAATATATTATGTTCTACTAAATTAAGCATTTACATGTTTTGCTTCCTGTAACTTAGTTTAAAGGGATAGACAAAGTTAAATTATGTTGTATATGGTAAAATGTATTTTGACTGATTTTAGAAAGAACAAGTAAAGAAATTGTAAATTAACTGTAGTTTCTCTTTGCGGGGAGGTAAGGCTGCATTACGCCATGTTTCACACCTTGCTCTACATATATACTGAGAGTTATGTAGTCTATTAATTGTAGTAACTTAATTTAAAGAAGTAGTGAGTATCTTAAACTAGAAATCTCATTCCCTGAAGTTTACATTAGCATCGATCTGAAGCACGGGGAAAGTTTTCAGGTGGTCCCAGCGATTAGAGGCAATTTTCAGGTAACGCGTTTGAATGTGCTTTATGTGAGTTTGTCATGAACGTAGTTTGTATAGGAAGCTCTTCTGCCTCATTTCCCAAACTTTAGAATCCTATTACAAACTCACATGAGACAAGTGACAGGAAATTATCTGACAGATTTATGCGCTACGGTTGCTATGTTGCATTAAGAGAACATCGAAGTGATATTTTAGCCTGTTTGATCAGAAAAACAGATTTTTGGATTTTTATTGCAAAAAATGCACCTTACCTTAAAGAAGTTTTAATCCTCTGGGGAGGGGGGAACACATCTTTTGGATGCCATTTTTAAACTGCTGCGCCTCTGTTTTTAAATGGGTGTGCCCACACCTTCCATTTCAACTTAAACTCATCTTTCTCGGAAACATGTTTTTTTTTTTTTTTTTTTTTTTTTTTTTTTTTTTTTTTTAATTTCTCATATTCAAAATCTATCTTCTCCCACAAAAATATAGCTAGAGATCTAAAAATGTTTTCCAGTGTAGTTCAAAATATGGGCACTAAAATGTCCGTTTGGAATTTTCTTATTGGTTATAATTTTAAAATATAATTAATTTAATAATTTTCTGTTTTTATGACATTTTTACATTTTGGGCCACTAAACCTTTTTAGGAAAAACTATTCATTATATAAAAATTTCCATCCTTTAATTTGTTACAAAGGAAATAAGAAATATCATTTTAAAAACTTAACTTTGTAGTTGAACGTCTGTTGAAAGAGATAGATTTTAATTATACCCAATAAAATTGACATATCAAGAATGTGATTAAATATTGCAATGAAATTTGGTCCACATATTTCTTTAGTTGCTGGAAATGCCTGTATAATAAATTAAGCCTCTAACTTCAATACTTTAGAAAATCACCTTTTTCACTTCGGTGTACCCTTAAACTTTGAAAATAATGAATGGGACTAGCATTACAATTTTGTACATTATGACAAATTATCGTATCTAGAAGAAGTTCAGATAATATGGAATATCAAGTTTTATTTCCGCTATATTTGAGGTAATAGTATTATAACTTGACTAATTATGTTTTTAGTGAATAAATTGAACCTTTTTAGAAATTTCTTATAGTTTTTTTCAACAAACTTTGTTGTGAATTCACCAAAAAGTTTTAGGTTATATTTATCGTCATACTTTTTTTTTTTTCCAATAATGCACTTTTTCCAACACTTTTAGGTGATAAACATACGGGCCGTAGTTATGACAATCTAGTGTAGTGATTATCATAAGGCACGTGGTAAGTAGATAGCTACAGGACACTTGCAGTAAGTATAGTTTTTGCGAGTCACATGTTTACCAATGAGACTCCGCGAACTGTCACGCATTCTACCAAGCGAGAAATACAAGTTCCTGACTCACATGGTGTCACATTTCACACAGACGTCACATTGCTGCCTGCCTGCCTGCTTGTGTCTGTCTCGTCAATTAACAACCACAAAAACCAACCGCAATGTGTTTTTGCCCTACTCCTTAACCAGGACTCTGCGAAAACTTCCGGCTCCAAAGTTCACGCATATCGCCATTGTTGCGTTCCCTGCATAGGTAAAATACACATTACCCACAAGTGTTGCATTCACCTAACTTTACTCTTGTACTATTCTTACAAACTCTTATTCCTATATCTTCTTCAGGTTACTCAAAATAAACATTAGCTGAAATTACCTTATTGTTAATTTTCTTATAGGTACAAGGAGAATATGGGAATTCATTCCACAAAAAAATGCATATAGACATAACTTGTGTGTTTTAACGAGGTATACATTTTTGTAGGTATACCTTTTCTTACAGTTTACCAGTTATGCAAATGTCATCAAGAGTAAACAGGACTACATAGCTATAGCTATCACGAGAAAATTGAAAGCATGCATTTCATTTGCCATAAAATATTTTACTGACTCCGTGGCACTACGGTCCTCTGAGGACCTTGGCCTCCTTAATCACAGACTTTCAGTCGTCTCGGTCTTCCGCACGTCTACGCTACCTCTTCACTCCCACTGCTCTAAGGCTTCTACATCTTCCACCCGTCTCACACGTGGTCGTCCTCTCCTTCTTCTACCACCAGGATGTCTCGTCATCTTGGAGAGGAAACCTCCAACCCTGTCTTGCAATACAATTACTGTTCAAGAGTGTAGAAATCTTGTGAATATCATGCCCGAAAGAATGAAACTGTATTTGAAAGCCAAAGCGGAGCAATAATGCATTAAAAATCAGTGCAATGTAAATTTGGAGCAATAGGTAATAAATATGTGTTGTCAAATTAAAACATTTAAAAAATTTAATGACTGACCTTAAACTTATGATAGGACCTGTATCAAAATTTTCAAAAATGTTTACATGCAAAGGATAGTTTTGGGTGGGGGGATGTACTTGAAAATCTTTGTGTTACATTTGTGGAAGGTCATGCATTTAGTTTGTTGTTTTACGCATTTTTAGATTGAGATACGTCATTCGCACAGTAACAGGCGCACACAAAAAAACACGCCGAACCTTTTCTAAAAATGATCTTTTGAATTCAAACGAGTGTTGAGTGGTATCGCCAAAGTAAGTGTATGGTAGACAGAGAAAGTGAAGAAAGACGCTGAAAGAACTGAGTCAAGGCTATAAGAAGAAAACAGTTGTTAGTTGTATAATAATAAAAACTGTGTTAATGTCAGTAGAAGAGAATGTGTTTTTGTGCAAGGAAAATAAAGTGATAGAAGAGTAACTGAATTCATTTTTGTCTTTTTGTATGAATGTGTGTATGTGTGTGTGTGTGTGTGTGTGTGTGTGTGTGTGTGTGTGTGTGTGTGTGAAATTAATCTAATAAACCAAAGTAACACCAACCGAAAGGTTAAAAATTACTAAAGCGAGAGGACATCATTGCAATTGTTCCAAAGGTTAAAAGCTGCCGATATGACCTTAGAGTTAAAGACAGCATATAAATGGAACAGTAATACAAGAAAAACAACTCGTGTGTGCAGCGATATGTCAGATGTTTTTATATGTTGTTGATTCAATGTTTTGCCTTACACCAGGCAATGAAGCAATGAGTGTCATGTCACAGTGCTTTCTAAACTTTTTGGGTAGCACTGTTTCTGTTAATCTTTCTGTGGATTATATAATTTCACTTCGCTCTTCTCTACATTAATTACATTGTCTACATTAATTCTCTTCTCTCTACATTTATTACTTTTCGTAAATTCTTTCACATTGATATTCATATAATAAAACCACAGCTACCAAATGAGGTTGCGAAGTTACAGTTTTCAAATCACAATTACAAAATAAGGCTGGTTTAGATTTATTTAGACAACTGAATATGGCAACATTTCCGTACTCAGTAATATGCTGCGCATATTAGTGCTGTGTTTAGCACAACATATATGTGGGTGAGCAATGTTTTGTCTAAAATGAAGATTATAAAACCTAAAAGCAGATCGCGATTGACAGATAAGGCACTGCATGCTTTGTTGACGTCAGTATGTACTTAGGAATTAACGTTAAATATATGAAACTGTAAAGCTCTTGATAAACTGAAGAATAAGATGAAAAATTAATGTTAAAGGCTTCACAGTCTGTATATATTACACATACATATGAATAAAAAATCAGACGTGCGTTAGAAAAGCTCTTACTTCGCTACTGCGGTTTCCGAAACCCCTTGTTCCAATCGTGCATTACATATGTGTGTGCCGGGTTGCGTTCGGTGACGTCATCATTCCTGTAGTCGCGATGACCAATTTAGCCATTCTTGGTATAGGTTAATTATGCAATAAATTGCGATAAATTGAAGTATGACGATTTGTATTGTGAAAAGATGTGAGCCCTATGAGAAATTAATCTTGTAAGAAGACAAAATGAGAAGTAAAACCTAATCAAACCAAGTCGAATAATTAAACATGTACAAAAACAAAGCGTAATTGGCCTGTGATTACACTTGAAATCAAGGCCGCATGCCTAGATGAAGAAACCTGCGAACAAAATAAAATCCATTTAGCCCGTGCATCATACACTATTTTTAGACAATGCTGAATATTTATAGGCATATTATTAAATATACATTATTGTTTTACGACGGTCATGGTCATGATGGTCAATGGGCTGCGCTGTTCAGTTGTTGCCTTTCTCAGCATCAGTGTTAACAACACAATGACTTTTACAAAACCACAACATTCTACACAAAGAAGGCAGTTGAAAAAAATATGTCTTTTATCTTGCACCAGTCCAGAATGTGTTGTATGGAATGTCGTATTTACTTCTTGATTTTTTGGATAACAATTCTAATTTGTCTCTCCGCTGCTAGGTTCAGCACAGTCCATATTCACATTCAAATGACTCGTCATTTTATATAAGCATTGTATAACTGAGATTCGTGGCCTACTTGAATAAGGCCATACTCACACTCTGTAAGAAACCAAAGTTGGCATTATCGGAGTGTTAAAAGATTTTGAGCACTGCATGGATGAATTTTGTAATTTTAACACTGTCGTAAACTGCTAGAGGTCCGACTTTTACTATCAGCTGTCTAAAAAGGGTATTTTGAATACGGAATATCATGATTAATCGGAAACAGTTGAGCTTTTGTTTAGAGAAAGTAGCTAGGAAAAAACATGTACATCATTTTCTACACACTTTTCCTAGCGATGCTTAATAGCTTTGATATCCTGTTTATAGTGAGAACCGTTGAGCTCTGCAAAACAGCCATCAACTGCAAACTCCACCTCTTGATTGTTGGTAAATCTTTTACTACCAAGCTGTTTTGCTGGATTGAAAATAATCAGAGGGTGCTAAATGTGACCAATAGGGAGCAAGTCGAACTTTAACTCATAGATTTTGGCCATAGCGATACTGAATCTGTGAACTGCTCTATTGTCCTAATGAAACAAAGCTTTTTTTTCGCTAAATGCGGTCGTTTCGCTTGATTTCAGCACTCAAACGCTGCAACAAATTCGCATAATACTCCCCATTGATTGTTTTTTCTTTTTGGAAATAAGATTATCACACGTGCATCCCAAAAAACCGACGCCATGACCTTGCCTTGGCACTGTCTTTGTCTTCTTTGGAGCCGATTCTCTCCTTTCAGTCCAGTGTTTGGACTGTTCATTCGTCTCAGCTGTGAGTGATGGAGCATGAATCGACGCTAAAACTCAGCTTTATTACGGCGAAACACTGCTCGTCAAACACTCGACTAAAACATCCTCACGACGCTGCCTTTGTTCCACTGTGAGCAAACGCTATTAGCATCTTTCGCACAACTTTCTCATGTTCAAATTTTCAGTCAGTATGCTATGAACAGCACTTTTGGAAATGCCTGCAATGTCTGCTAGCTTTCAGCCGACGGTCACCCAAAACTATTTTGTGGATTTGCATTACAGTGCCTGGCAAGTTCACTTCATTTGATCACTCACTGCCATGTTCTACTTGGCAGTTCGTATGGCTTACCTTAAACTTGGCCACCCAATATTTTACTGTTATAAACGAAGGAGCAGACTCCCCCAAAGTAGAATCTAGCTCAGCTTTACTATTATTGGACTAAGACCTTCCAAATGAAAGTATTGAATCACATAAAGATGTCCATGTTTACAACTTCATTGAGAAATTCATTATTGATGGCTGCCAAACAAATACTTAACATAGCAGCATCATCAAACTTCAAACTTAAATTTTACAACGTTGGTACTTTCTACTATAGTCACTTGTTCGAAACAAAAACCGCTATCTATACGTCAGGTCGGGGACTTCTGGGACAGCCCTCGTATGTTTATGTAAACTCCACACATAGAACAGAGTTAAAAAAATGGGATCAAACACAAAAGTTACCGAAATATCTAGTTCCCTTATCACCAGCGCCCGCATATTTATGAACTTAAAATGTTACAAATATGCAACCAGTTATCACCGAAAAACATAAAAAATATGACGATAATTGTTGTTGTTGTGTTTAACGCCCGCTTTTACTACTACAGCACCACAGGCGGTGACACTGATGACACATGAAATGAAGATGGAGCACCGGTGGAATGAGATGGCGGGGGAAACCGGAGCACCCGGAGAAAACCCGCCCTGACGCCGCTTCGTCCACCACGAATACCACATGCGGGTCCCTGGGATCGAACCCGGGCCGCCTAGGTGGTAGGCGAGCGCGCTAACCACTCGGCCACGGCGCCGCCATGACGATAATCATGACCTAAAATTTGTTGGTGTATTTTCGCAATCTTCAAAGATGTAATGCTGCCTAAATTACTTTAAAAATATAGCACTCTCAAAAATAAATAAATTTTACTGTCGCATTTTGAATTTATTTAATTGTTCAATCCAGAGCTAACCCTCAGCAAGTTACATACAGCTTACGCTCCAAATTCGCGGAAACATGCATTTCTAAGATAGATAAGTTTAAGAAACATTACATACAAGAATTAGAAGATATGAAAAATCGATCTTTGGGATCACTGGAAGCACATATGCGAACCTGGATAAAACTATACAAATATGACAAAAATACGAATATTTAAGAAAAAATATGACTATAATATCAAAACTCTTACGTGTTGCACTCACATGACTTTCTCTACTCTTGTACTAACCATTCTTACAAACTCTTATTCCTATAACTTCATCGTGTTAGTTGAGATAAACATTTGTACAAATTATCTTATTGCTTATTTCTTTGTAGGTACAAGGGGAATACAGGTTTTCAGCGATAGTCAAATCTTTTAAAGCTTACAAATTCCGTTCTCTTTGTACGGCTAACATAAAAAAATGACGATGTTCCATTTCACAAAAGTTTAAGTATCCAAAAGTGACACAAATAACACGGAATATCTTCGAAATGGTTCACTCTACAAAAACTTTATTTGGACATAAATTGTGTTTTAGCGAGATCTACATTTTTGTATAGTAAGATTTTGTCTACCTCTTATGGTTTACGAGATAGTTATTCAAAAGTCATCCAGAGTAATCAGGACTACATAGGCTGTAGCCATAAAATTCAAAATATACATTTCATTTGTCATAGAAATATCTTAAACATATGGCATATTAATCAAAATCGTTAGAGCCATTTTCAAGAAAATCAAATGTTTTTAAAAAACGTCCATTTAAAGGATAGTTTATGGTGGAGCAATTTTCTTCAGAATCTTCGTGTCGCATCCGTAAAAGACATTAAGCTTAAATACCAACTTTGGTGTTTAACCGACTTTTCTTTTTTGAGTTATGCTGTCCACAGACACACAGACACACACACGGACCTTTTTCTAACATTGCTTTTTTGATTCATTTATTTTCACTCAAACATATTTCCGGCGAAATTTCGACATCGAATTTTTGGCTGGAATACAATGCTTTCTCTGCTTACTATACGTAGTTGAGAAGGTAAAAATGCAAGAAAATAACAATAACGTTAAAAAAGCCAAAGCATAACTTTATATGACTCATGAGAACTGCATAATTTTAATCACCATTGATAAAATCGCGTTTCGCTTATATTTTCCATGGGAAAAATATATGAAAATACACGACACAAACTATGACGTCATAAACATCCGGGCCCTGGTTATCACTGACCCAATCAGCCGACGCTTTGACTGCAAGGAAACAAATTCTGGTATAAGAATTATTTTATTACATTAGTAGGAAAAATACCTTTCGCTTTAATGCATTCAGTGTGCAAGGAAATACTGATAAGGATTGTGCACCACTGTTTGATAACAAATGTGTCTAAAATGGTCTATTTGTACCTGAGTTTTCAGGAAAGCGTGTAATGGCCCACAAATGGTGCAGTAAAATTCTAGTGTTATTGGGCTCTAAAACCAGGCAAGAAGAGCTAGGATTATCAGGTTCCGTATTCCCATGACAACGGTACGTTTACACAGTCGTTCTTGCGGTGGCTGTGAGATCGGGAAACAATCGATATCGCGCTGTAATAGAGAAGCAAGCCTCTTCTCATACCAATAAATCATTTATTGGCAGCAGATTAAATCCTACCAATTAATAATATGGATCGCTTGCTATGGATGGATTAACACACGCAAGGGTCTTCTGCATTAATTTGATAACAGCATCCTTTACTTCTTCAAGAGAAGGAAGATCCACTTCTACATCTTCTTTACTCTCCTTACCAGTGTCACACAATAGCTAAGTTCCTAGTAGGTGTGTGTTCTGTTTTATTCAGCATTTCATCAAAATGTGCATTCCACCACAACAAAGTATTTTAAGCTCACATATGATAGAACAGTTGCATCCTTAGCCTTGCACACAATAACAGCCTTTCCTTGATTAATTCACTTCCTAACATCTTGAGCTGAATGGACTTGGCAAGTTCTTCAGGCTTCCCTTTCTCCCATTCTCTCTTCTTCCTTCGATGCAGTTTCCTTTCCTCCCTTCTTTTCTCCTTATATGTCGATACTGCATTTCGCACACCATGCTTCTGCTGCATTTTTATATAAGCATTAATCTTTTCCGCAGTTATCTTCTCAGAGTCTGCGTCGAACCAGAGGTTTCTCACTGGACCGGTCTCTTTTCCAAGCACTTCGTCGGCTACCTTACGGATAAGTGCTTCACATTTTTTTTTCCATTCAGACTGGACAGAGCCATCTTCAGAGAAGGTCTGAACACGAAGACTTTCTCTAATTCTACACGGTGGCGCATAGCAAGTTCTCTAGCTTTGGAGGCTTATACGTAATTACTCAAACAAGAGAGGAACGTAGAAAATGTACCAATCGGAAGTATAGAACATGCCATTTGTTTACCTCATGTTATGGAACTATTGTTTGAATATTACATGTCTAAGATGGGCTCCTTTACAGTCCAGGCACTTCCTGCAAGTGTGCAATGAAACTGGAAAACACACGATGCAGCAGGTCTCCATCTATGGCCGCAATTTCTTCAGTAATGGCTTCCTTCAGCGCTGGTAGAGTTGTAAGATGTCTAGTAAAGGCCTTCCCTTTCAAAAATCCCCACAAGAAGACCTCGGGAACTGTAAGATTCCTTCCCTGAAGGAATTGGACCAGGCCTTGACACATTGAAATGAACGTGAAATAATATCCGCGTTGTCGCAAGAAAGAAACGCACGACATCCCAGTGACCAACACTCCATAGCTACTAACGCCGAAGTAAACAAAACAAAACAAAACTGCATCGTTCCCATGGTTCATTGCAATTGTATTGCCAACTGTATGGCTTCATATGTTCCCAACACATACAATTGAAACTAGGTAACTTGCTAAGCGCCAACTTGTATTTGCACTCTCTTTATCCTTTAGTAATGTTACATTGAATTTTGCCATTTTTTGTCCTCTTACCCTTTTTATATTAAAATGCGTACCCTTCCTATTAAAAGATAGTGATCAGAGCCTATATTAGCTGCCTTGTATGTTCTAACATCTAGTAGGTCTGAAAGATGCCTGGAATCATCAGTACAAGATATATCTAGTTTTCGTTGTCTGTCCGGGGATATCCATGTGGGTGTATCAGTCCTCAATTACCAACATAAATATCTCCACTTATACCCCCAAGGTAAGTGGGAGAGAAAAGTAATTAATACCTACTATAAAGTGGCTAAGTTATGCATTAAATCACGGATTCAGGGATGCAAGCCACCAAACTAGGCGGTTAATTTTGCCCTTGTAGCCGCATGCATTAGTGTATCACCTCTTTGGCGCAATCTGTGAAGTAACGGCGCCCTAACAACCAAAATCTGCCTTTTAGTCTGGAATTCCAGAAGTTCCTAGACGCAACCATGTCCCTCAAGATAAGTGCGGTAGTTTAATTTCTCTACTACGTATAGTGGTAAAGTAGAGGAAGTATTGTGTTCCACCCAAAAATTAGGTGTTGGGATTTCATCGGAAATATATGTTCTGAGGCCTCCTGAATCCAAAAAAAAGCATTTTTAGAAAAACGTCCGTGTGTGTGTGTGTGTGTGTGTGTGTGTGTGTGTGTGTGTGTGTGTGTGTGTGTGTGTCTGTCTGTCAGCCTGTGGACAGCAAAACTCAAAAACAGAAAGTGTGTGGCAAGTGCGCTGCATTTATAGTTAAGTTGACTTGTGAAAGTTAAAGTAAAGATCTTGTTTTTCAAACGTAAACGTAACACCGTGGCACAACAACCTAAAGTGTACTGTCCGACCGCTGCGTTCCCCACCTCGGCACACCAGAGGCGTCATAAGTGGGGTGCAATTCTGCAGGTGGGACGTGGTGAGCACCCTAGTCCCTCCCCGCCAGTTATGCGGTCTCAAACAGTTTGGCTAATTGTTAAATCAAAGTTTTTAAATAATTTGTTCAGCTAAAACTCACTTGTTGTTGAAGATTGTTGCTTTCGTGGTGACCTTTTAGGTCTTCTTTACAAAATAAAAGTAACAAAAGCAGAACATTTTCCGATTGATCAGATAGCTGCTGCAAATACCATCGCAGGGACCTTCCTGTTGTTGTGTAAATAACCTAGTTATCAAATGCTGAGTGTAGGACAGAGATAATAATGAAATTGACCTTGCTCACTATTCGTAAATAGCGGCGCACTACGCAATAGTAACAGGCACGCTTCAGCATGTTATAGTGGAAGTAAATCATTGTAACAAGTTCACCATCATGTAAAGGTGCAACTGAACATGGTATTTCCTGTTTGCATGGCTGCAAGTCGTCATCATCATCGTTATCTACTAGAATTAGGCCTATTGACGTGTTCAGTTTTCAAAGGCGATATCGTCCAACCATCTTGTTCTTGCTCTGCCGACCTTTCTGTCATCTTGGTTTGTAATTTAACATTCTTTTAGGTACTCGGTCGTCATTCATTCTTGCTATATGTTGGTACTAGTTATTCTTTTTTTGCTCTATTAATTTAGGTAAATTGAAAATATCTAGTTGTATATTTTCACTTGTGTGGAGGTCTAAGAGAGTGACACCAGCCACACTTCTTAGAAATGTTAACATTGCATCTGTCACAGACGTCGCCACGGTGATATCTGTTGGAAATGCTAAGTAACATACACCTTTCAACGTCACAATTCTCCAGCCCGGCCTTAGTTCAATCATTTCAACTCCCACATCGTGCTTTCTTGGCCTGACTTTAATATTACTCGTAGGAGCTCCAGAAATACATTTTCCTCGAATAAGTAATACAAGCTTCTGACTTGTGCCACCAGGGAAGACGAAGTTTATTAATTAATAAAGGTTTATTAAATTTGGTACCAGGAATATTACTTTGATGATTTTTCCTTTCATGTTTTAATATACATAGTATATGTCCCGTATGTAAATATGCTTTCCATTATGACATGAAGAATTATCTTTTTTGCTTGCATGGTAACCAAGGTCTACTTCGTTTAAACGGTCCGGCTGTGCCGCACTTCTTGGGAAAAGTAGTTAAGATTGTCTTACAACAGAAAGGTCTTAACCCATTGGCTGACCCCTAACCTGGAGGACCAAACAGTTCCCTCTACTGCTAACTTTCAAGGTTCCTGTTTGGCTACAGTTGCAGTCAAAGTCTCCATCATGCATCATTGAAAGAGGCATTCCTCTACTTCTGGTGCCCAACCATAGGATCTGCAACTATCGTTGTTAACTCTTTAATTGGAGTTGCAGGGGAGTCCGTTTCCCAGACTCGCCCCCCCCCCCCGGGATTACGAACCCGAGGAGAGGAACCGGACTGAGCCAGTCTCTACCCGGGAAGATATAAGGATACTGCCCTTTGTTCTGTCGTGCCAACGTTCCAGACTCACTTAGGATCCATTTGCCTTATCCATTCTGCCGGGGGTGCCCCATCAAGGCACAAAAGAGCTCTTTCCGGCCATCCTGTTAACCCTCCAGTGGTCACTAGGGGCCTGGAAGACCCCTAACTTTATTTAAACGTTCTAATTTTCGAACGAATGCACCTATGTAATTGCCTGACTAATACATGTAATATTACCGTTGCTCAAATATTTGGCATAGCGACAACGTGATCTGTTTATTTATTTACCTCCAAGAATTACCAATCGGCAGTTATGTGTCGTAGAGTTTAATCAAACCCCGCTGGGAGATCTGGCACGGGATGCACTCAGCCTCGTTAGGTCCCGGGGGGACCAACTGATGAGCTTCTTGATGGAGAATTAGCGCCCCCAGGTCGAGAGGGAGGGATCGGAGCATTGACCAATAGTGCCTGTAGTGCGCAGAGGTAGGCGACGCAGCGGCTGGGCGGCAAGCCTTCGCCCTTCTTGGGCTGTTGCGCTGGGGTTTAGTGTTAGTGCACTCATACCGCTTTATTTGTCTTTGATAAATCTACTAAGATAATGCTACGAAAACCTATGTACATTTAAGCAAATGAAGATAAACATGGGAATTAAGGAAAAATGCTCTTAAAAATAAATGCAAGCATATTAGTGCAAAAAATATGCGACTCAAGTTGTTGTACCAGGGTGCGCGCCTAATGGAGAGTTAAGCCCCCCCCCCCCCCCACAAGATGTCATAAAACCTAAATACAATAAAACCTGACTAAACCGGACCCCCTATACACCGGAAACCTGTACAACCGAAAATAAACCTCAAAACGGAGTTATTTTCTATGTTAAATAACACTCTAAACCGGAAAACTGTCAAACGCGGAAACGGAATAGTTGCTTCGGAATCGTTTGCATAAATAACCAAGAAAGACTTTTATCATGCTTAATTAGGTGCTTTGATAACGAACTTGCCACGTGCAGCAGATATTGCAGCGTTTGCGAAGTCTGGACGACGACAAAGCCACTGAAAGGGAGCCGAAAATGCGCACTTTTAGAAAAGCATTATCTGTTGTGAATGACCTTCGGGAATTTGCAGTTTGCAAGAATGTTCCAGAACTTCTGGAGCTGACACAGGATGGAAAGATAATAGAGCGTTCGTTCTTTTGTGAAGAAGACGCGACAGAGCACTTTGAGGGATATGTGGGGAAATAAATGTGGAGAAACTGCAATTATGTATGATATAGAAACTTAAAGTACAGTAAAACCTACAATTGAACCTATTTTTAGTTTCTCTATTGGTAAGTAGGGGAAGTATTGTATTCACCCAAAAGTTCGATGTCGAAATTTCACCAGAAATATGTTTTTGGACCCCCTGAATCCAAAAAATAAAGCATTTTTAGAAAAAGGCCCGTGTGTGTGTGTGTGTGTGTGTGGGTGTGTGTGTCTGTCAGACTGTGGACAGCATAACTCAAAACGGAAAAGTCGGTTAAAACCAATGTTGGTATTTAGGTTTAATGTGTTTCAAGAATACGACAGAATACTTAAAACAGCTGTTCCTTATATAGGCACATTGTTATGCTCTGGACAACAGCCGCTGATTCGCTATTAAGCTTGCGTATTCTACGTAGGTAAGGTACGAAAGGTTACGTAAGGGGAAAATAAAGTTGATTTGTTTACTGTGAGAGGTGCTCACTGCAACATGAAACAGTAATCTGCATATTTTACGAGGTGCTTCACACCTTGAGACCTCTTGAATAAGAACGAAGCACTGCGCGTAGTCTAAATCATACAGAGCAAGTTGATGTGACAGTTGAACACAAGTTTGCCATTACAGCGACCTCTGGTCCAGAGATAGGTACTCACTGCACCTGGAGCCGCTTTCGTATGCGACATTCTACCAGTCGGGTGTCGAACACATATATGTTAAAAACCACTCATTTCAAACAGACGTATGGAAATTTCTTTATTCTCTACTTGCTGAAAATATAATATCTAATACAGATGTAAATCTGTTTAAATTTACATATAGAAAATGTTATTAATTTCTCTGTTGCTTACCAATGATGGGTGCAGGAAACATTGCACTCAGGAACTCAACAGTTTACTAGAAAAAAAATCTGTTCTCACATAGCTTTCTACACTCCTTCTGAGTCATACGTAGCAATGACCTCACCAGGAAGGTATTCAGAGTATCGGATGGTTATGCGCAAACAAACCGTATCAGTGAACAGAAATAAAACAGCGTAGTAATTTTTACGAGCCTTATCTGTCTAGGCTTAAAATATGTATTTGAGACACTATCCTTGAGACTTAAATTCACATAAATGAAATTGAAGCTTACTTCATGCTCATTGTTTGTAAATACATTAAAAAGAGGCAAAAACATACTACAGGAAAGCTATAAACCTTATAACGTATATCAAATAGCACTTGCATTGGAATAAAGTTATGGAAAAATCCATTGTTGCTTATTTTAATGTTTCTGAGTTTGAGGATTTCATTGGTGAAAAAGAGTTAGTGTTTTTTCTTTTCGTTTGACCACTAACAGATATACTTTATATTATAAACTGTTGAATTTTTTATTTCTTACAAGTAACAAAGCCTATATTGCTTACTATGAAATACACTATTTGTCATGATCGACGTAAAGTGGAGAGATTATTTTTTAAACTTTGTTTACTTAACGACATCTATTGGTATCACACAGTTGTGTTTATTGTTGATTGCCATATAAATATACGATCGTCATATGTAATCAAACTTATAGCCAGAGGCATTCCTCTAAACTTTTGTTAATGGGAAAATAGATTATTCAATAACCAATAAAACACACACACACTCTCTCTCGCTCAACAAGGGACTCTGGGTATATCAAAATCATTAGAGCCATTTTCGTGAAAATCAAAAATTTCCAAAAATTTTTCCATGTAAAGGGTAGTTTAGGGTGAGGAATTTTCTTCAAAATCGCCGTGTCGCATCCTTAAAAGGTATTAAACTTAAATAGCAGCTTTGACTTTTAGCCAAATTTTCGTTTTTGGAGTTATGCTGTTCACAGACACACACACGCGCGCGCTTTTGGTTCGAATACAATACTTCCCTTACCTCCTATACGCAGTAGAGAAGGTAAAAAGAGACTACATAGTAAAAAGAACGAAAGAAAGAGTGATTGTGCCACTCCAAGGGGCTTTGTATATAACTAACTTTTTTCAGAAGATAAATACCCATAGCAGTGCACGTTGCATGTTCTTGAAGCTGCAGAGAACTATTGTGTACCTAAACCTGCCTTTGAAGAAAGAAATAACGAAAGAAAGAAAGAAAGAAAGAAAGGAAGGAAGGAAGGAAGGAAGGAAGGAAGGAAGGGAGGGAGGAGGAAGGGGAGGGAGGGAGGGAGGGAGGGAGGGAGGGAGGCAGGCAGGA